>QFEL01001548.1:0-35920 GCA_003316195.1 Neoboletus brunneissimus | reverse complement strand
CCAAATTTTATGCCGAGGGTCCATCACCCGCCTTCGTCATCTTCTTATCCCTTCCCCTCTTCCGGTTGCTTGATTTGTGTTTCTCCTTGAACGCCCGTTCGCGTGCAACTTCATCGTTCTTCTCCCCTCGTCCACTTCTTTCGCCACCACCGCCGCCGCCGCCGCCACCACCACCTTGTCCTCGTCCTCGTCCTCGTCCTCGTCCTCTACCCCTGCCCCTTCCCCCGCCTCGTTTCCCGCCACCATGTTGATACACCCCACCTCCAGTAATCGGTATACTCACCATTCTATTCCCAGCGAATTCGTGCTTCTGCAATATCCGTTCTTTCTTAGGCTGGAATAGTGTACGTCCATGTGAACAAGGATGTATCCATACAGAATCGCTCACGTTTCTCTCCAACACGATTCTCCAGCCCTCAATCTGTTCATCCGTCCAACCTGGTAAAGAAACCTCAGTCGCTTCAAGGGTGACCTTGATTGCGTGACAATTACCTGTCTGTTGCTTGAGATCGGCGCGCGACTTGCTTCTTCGTGTTTCGGCATCTCTATCAAATAACTTGGAATCTCGGATGTAAGCCAGCTCTAATATCGTCTCTGGCTTCATTGGGTCAACACCACGTTCTTCGCCGACTTCTTCATCGCCACTGTCCTCCCCATCACCCATAATTTTGATGGTACCCGCGCCAGCTTCGTCAAGGTCATCGTCTAGATCAATCACGTCCAGCGCTCTGGGCTTTCCACTTTCCTCCTCGTCGGAATCCTCAGACATTGCCTCGGCAAGTCGAACTATCTCTACTTTCATCCGTTCGATTTCTGCTCTGTCCCTGGTCAACGACGTTGTGTCTTGCCTATATGCGAGAGATCAGTGTCCCATAAGAATGCCAGGAGAAGCCCTTGGTATCGTACGTTTTCTTTCCAACGTGTACGCGGGTGAGATCCATGATCTCTTCATCAAACACGTTCCTTCTCTCTATAGGAGCATCCGTTACGGGAACGATAACGGAGAATTCTTCGACAAGGCCACCTCCGAGTGCATCCTCGTCGGGAGCTGTTCCCTCCAAAAGAGCTTCAATCACTTTTTCTGCATTGCCACGGAATGGGAAGGAGGGATGTGTAAGCAGTTTACGAATGTACTCGTGTGAATGATCGGGGAATATATCTAGCACTTGTGTCACTTGCACATCAAGATCAGCGTCGTCGGGTGGCGTAGGTTCGATAATTATTGCCTTTGCTTTTCCCTTGTCATTAGATATGGGCGGTACTGTCGGAGATACTTTGTTGGAAGCACCCGGGGCGATGCCGGACGAACGAAGGATGAGCGTGAGTGCACCTGGGTCTTTCGTACTTCCACCCGACGGCTCAACGTCAAGGGAACGTAAAGTAGATTCCAGGAGTTCCACCCGCGCGTCGTCGCGTGATGTATGGCGTAGAGCAGAAGACAGTGTCCTGCTTAGTTCATACGCATATTGATAATCTGCGACGAGCGGTCGATTGAGGAATGGAACAACGTCAGCAGATCCCACAGCTGTAGACTGTGGGGTGATGTCAAGCAATGCGAACACGGTCCCAAAGGTCCGGTCTGCCTCTACCACAAGTTCTGCCCCAGATGCCATTGAGATATCCTGTACCATCGTCATCACGATGAGGTGGAAGGCGTCGACTATGTCTACTTTAGTGTCGAGCCATATTTGTTCCCAATGATCGAGTTCGCGGTCAGTGACGCCTGCTTGGAGGCCACGATATGAACGAGAGATGGCGGCGAGACCGTCGTCATACGCGCGCGCTAGTGCGATGATGAATTCCCTGCTATGGGCGAATGGACGAACAAGGGTTGGTGGACTGGGACGGAGAAGGCTCATCAAGCAACGGGCCGTTTTTCGGAGACCGTATAGTCCTGCATATCGAGATGGGGAGAGCAGGGATGTGAACGCGGGGACAATTTCCGAGGCGAATGTGGTGGGCAGGTTGGGTGTCCCACCGAGGGCTGCAGACAAGATCGATCTCAAGCGAGTGACCTTCATTGGAAAGGCAACACAGAGATCGAGTATTGTCCTGAGCTCTAGTCCTGGAGCAGATGATGCGACCTTCTCTGCAAGGAGAAGGACACATTGGCGCAAGCGATCGTCATGCCTTGCGGGCTCGGTGTCTCCCCAGATGAGGGTTTCGAGGATGTGTTGTGCTGCATCGCTCGCATAGCTGGAGACAAAGGCGCGGGTCGAAGGTGTATCCCGTTTCGCTGGTGGGAGTACGATCACCTGTGCGAGAGCATTTGAGAGATTGAGATGAAACTGAGCTAGTTGCGATGCTGAGAGGCCCTTTCTCGCCTGGGTGGAAGGATAGATTGGAAGTGGTGCGAGGGTTTCCATGATCGAAGCTGGGGGTTGAACGCCAGTGGGTAGAAAATATTAATTACTGCACAAGCTCGGGATGAGAGCAATACAGAAACTTGTGATACAACAACCCAACCTGAGACCGACAAAGAGTTCAATTTCCTGCGAGGAACTGTCGCAGATATTACGAGCTCGTAGGTTCTCGGGTATTAAATACAACGAAAGATGATTTGGATGGGTTAACACTGCGCGTACAACCATTCGACATGAAAGGTCGGAAGAGAGTTGAAGTTAGTCACGGAGTTGGCCTCGCGGACTACCAAAATCCCAGGATGCAGTGAGCAAGACTCTCCTTCGACATCCACGACGATGCTTATCACCAAAACTCACCATGATGTGCCCACCAAACTCGACAACGGGAAACCAATCCGGATCTTTGTGATCGCTCCCGTCGTGCCAAACTATCCTCAGGCCAAGTTTCCAGGTATTTAACCCCCCTCTATGTGCACCCGTACAGTGCATCTGACAGAACACCATGGACAGGCGTCGTCTGCTTTAGGTATGGGGTGGATCACACCTGAGTTCTTTCGGCTGATCAACAACATCAGCGAGATTTACCAGGTGACTGGACCTGTTGAGAGGTTTGCCGGACAGATTGCAAGCCATGGATATGTTGTTGGTGTGTCTGGTAGTTCTCATGATCAGAAAACCTCTCACGCAGATGAGTCCAGCGTGCCCGTCGACTTATCACGAGTTCGAGGGTCCCGAACCAATCCCCTACGATACGGAAGGTGCCTTGTTTCGACTATTTCTGTTGGACACTCACAGAATGTGCAATCACTGGCAGGAACGGACCGAGGGAACAAATACAAGGTGGACATCACACTGTGTGTCTGATCGTCTTCAAGTTCTTGATAACGTCTGTAGATCGAGAAAACAGTAGCTGCCTACGACGAGGTGCTCACTTCTCTTTCCCCTGTTTCGACGATGTATCTACTGATCTACATGACTTTGGATGAATGAAAGGACGCCACACTTTCCGTCGACCTGCTGGTCTCCCATCCAAACTGCAATGGTCGTATTGCGGGTCCGTGGATCATTTTTCTCCCTCGCCAGCGCCTCACAATTTTCGCAAAGCGACGGGAATGTGCCTCGGAGGTCACTTGGTATGTTTCTCGGATACTCGGCTCAGACGACGTGTCTCACCAAACCTTAGGCGTTCCGCGTGCGATATTCATATTTCTCGTCAGAGACGTTATTGTTGAATGCTTAGAACCTTCATCAGGCTGCCTTTAATCCCAGAGTACTGTCGTCAGTCTGCTTCTTTGCAACGGACGTCCACAGTGCTACTCTTGGGCAGGGCAAGAACGATGACTCACTCGAGCGAGTCCGAAAAGGTGACATGAAAGGAGAGCTGGTTGTAAGCACTGTCCGTCACAAAGTTATCTCCACCTCACGGAGCTCATTTTAGATGATTTTCGGCAAGCAGGCATGTGCCACCCCTTGTTTCGTCATGAAGATGCCTAGCTAATGTGTGATGGAGGATACACATGTACCACGTGCGGGCCGCGATCTCATCAGGAAGATCCTCGAAGACGCCAACGTTGCATGCTCTGTTCGTATAGTTTGATGTATGCTTTGAGGAGGCTCATCGTTGTTTCAGTTTCTGGAGGTACAAGCTCAACACGCCTTCATTCGAGACGAATCGTCCAAGGGGCGTTGGGATGCGGCCCTTACAAGGTCTCTCTTCGAATTTATGCTGGAGGTGTTTGGGAGGACGGTTGGGCGAGACCTTGGACCAAGGGTCGACAAAGGAGATAAGATTGAACATGTATGTTAAATGTGATGTTACATAAGCAGTGTAAATGATGATGATCACCTGTGTTTATCCACTTCATCGTGGTTCTCCTGCTTCTGATCATCGACTACACGCACCACTGTTTTCATCGGCGGTTCTGGGATATATGGCATCTGAGGTCCTTTTGCATCCAAACATCAGAACCCTCAACCTGAACAAGCTACATTGGAGAGTCCATTTTATCGGAGACTACTTTGAATAGTCCGAGACTGTCTCGAGGGCGTACTTTGACAAGTTGACCGTTGACATGAGCAGTGGTGGTATAAAGCTGAAAAAATCCCGTGGGGTGTGCCCTTTGAATGCTGAGATAGATGTCGTGGTACGATTCTTATCCTTCTCCGACGCATTTTATGACAGAACGCTGGATGTCATTGGAGGCAACATTCATAAATACTGCTCCACTTGGATTCAACAACGAACGATGCTGGAGTGATGGTCATATGTCGGGTGTATCGTTGTGTTCGTAATCGTGTGCCCTCAGCTGAGGGATTTTCCGCTGAAACCTCATATACATACTGCGCCATGATACCGTATCTCGAAGCAAGCACCAGTAGCGCACAGGCATAGCAAATAACTCGAATATCCATGATACCATGCGAGCCAAGGATACCATTTCTCTTCTATGAACCACGAACCATGAGGGATCATTGGTTGAATCACCTATTACAATTTTCCGCACTATATGTCCCGAATCAGCCCGGAAAACGGACATACGAAACGAAAAAGCAGGAGACACTTACACAGGTCGCCACCGGGGTTGTACCACAGTAGTACTGGGTTGAGGGAACCTCACACTGGTATCTAGTAAGGGTCGGTTTAAACGTGTCGAACATTCATAAGGACAAAGTGTGTAC
The DNA here is from genome assembly GCA_003316195.1 of Neoboletus brunneissimus. Taxonomy (NCBI): domain Eukaryota; kingdom Fungi; phylum Basidiomycota; class Agaricomycetes; order Boletales; family Boletaceae; genus Neoboletus; species Neoboletus brunneissimus. The sequence continues at coordinate 30,878 of QFEL01001548.1, read as the reverse complement.
GAACGTGGTACCCCAGCGACTGATGCTTGCAGGTGGACCGGGCAATGTGCTGGATTGCACCCACCAGGGTCCGCCACAGTTCGTGGTTAGGACGTAATCTAGAACAGGATATTGGGTCAGCGGGAGAGTTCCAGCTACGGTGAAGAAATGAGCCAACGATTGTATACTGTTATATCTCCGGGCAGCTCTTGGATGGTCACACCCCACATATAGCCGTCACAGATGGCTGATGGCTCGGACTGGGCATGTACTGCACATGCAGCGAGCAGGATAAGGGAAACGAAGCGAAGCATTTTCGGGTGAAGCTAGGAAGGTGGACGTAGTCGAGCAAGACCGAATCGCAGGGAGGATGAAGAACCCCCTTGAGGACCAAGAGACATTTATACCCCAAGTTTTATCTATCCCTTTCGCGGTCAGGGGATGACATCGTACGGATAAAAGGTGCAGAGCCCTAGCACCCCGGAACCGCCTGATGTGATGGTTCCGTGCCGACATAAACTTTCATCTCTTCCGTTATTCGGTTCCTCGGAAGCGATACCTGACAAAAGGAATCAATCATGATAGAGCCCTGAATATGGATGAACTGCAAGTGGCAACCGGTTATTCCTCACCCGGTACATCTTGAATATCTTCACCTTCCTCGAGATAGAGAAAGAGCTCGAAGGGGAACGGTCGCTTCTCTTTTCAAGAAAGTCTCGATGACGGTCAGTGTATCTGCTAGGACCAATTTATCCCAGCGAACGTGTCACAAACAGAACAGGTTGCCGGCGCCCACGGTCACAAGTCACCGCCAATACGAAGGCATGAAGGGCGAGGTATGACTATCGATCTCGAAGCGCGGAAATATCTTCTTCAACCATCATAACTTGGAGGAAGATCTACATAGGTTTCGGGTCCACTTTTGAGGATGTGCTAGGCGATGTATATTCGGCTGTGAGGACATGGTCATGAGCAGATAGAACCAACCAAAAATATGAATGTCACGGACGTAAATGTTCCTCGCCCTCGACTTGTTGGGGGGGACTATGACGCCATTCGTGCCGACCTCTGGTCGTGTGGGAGAATACTCGAAGAGTTGTTTCTCTAGATCTGTTGCCCATCAATGAATCGCACACTCGTTGTTGACATTTCAAAGAAATTTATGGCCTAGGCTCTTAGAACTAGGGCTTCTTCGCCCGATGATGTCGGATGTGCTGAAATGTATGGAAGCCTGGACGGTCGTGCTCTTTCGGCACAAGTGTTTTAGAACTCAGCACATTCGGCACTAGGATTAGGGAATTCAGTTGCTTCATCTTTGTGCGCCTCTCGGACACCGCCTTAGCCAAACCCATTTATGGACTTTCACTTAACAAATATGTGTATTTGGCTCCCTCAATGTTCAAGACACAAATGGCGAGTTAGCATGTCCAAGACTTATGTACCGGCGGTGTAGGTGTACATGTGTGCAAGAAAACAAAGAAAATGTCATCCATCTGCTCTGAGTCCGAACTGGAGCTAACAATAAGGCCGAGCCGCGACTTGCCTGATTTGGGCACCGCTCGAGCGCAGCCACGGACAACTCAGTGTTGCGCGCACTTGCTGCTACGCAGACAATTTAATTCATTTATAGGGATTGTTTTCAAAGGTAGATTTTTTCCTTTTATCTTTTTGATTATTTACATGACTTTTCCTACCTTAACTACCCCATCTTGATTATGTATACCTACGCCACCTGTACATGAGTCTTGGACATGCTAACTCGTCATTTGTGTCTTGAACATGATTGAGAGAGCCAAATACACATATTTGTTAAGTGAAAGTCCATAAATGGGTTTGGCTAAGGCGGTGTCCGAGGGACGCACAAAGACGAAGCAACTGAATTCCCTAATCCTAGTGCCGAATGTGCTGAGTTCTAAAACACTTGTGCCGAAAGAGCATGACCGTCCGGGCTTCCATAGAAATGTATGATAAGCGCTAAGCTCCGAGCTATCGCCTACCGAGGCCCGTCCAAAGATAATGTGATCATATTCTTCTTGTATTCGTCGAGTTGAATCTCCAGATTAACACCCAGCCTCAGGTTTTATTTCAACTTTGAGTGATCTAGGAACCTAAGCTCCAGTGGACGTCCACAAATTTAAATGAGTGCCCCTGATTGAAACAAGTCTCCTTAGTGTTATATTCTGTTGAGAGTTGGTGCAATCAGTTCCCTGCACTGGCATGAACGCTTAGCGCTTATCGGCCAACTTGGAAATGCCGACTGCCGCCGCTGGATCAGCGAAAACTTGCTCGGCGGTAGTTGTAGTTGTAGTTGTTGAATGCCTATAACAACGGTGATCCAAAAAGGAGTTGTTTCTGTGGGTGAGTTGTTCCCACGATTATGGGAGTGAGAGACCTTGTCAAGCTAGTTGATTTCTTCTGTTCCATGACAGTTGTACCCACAGGTTACCCATCCACCATTTGCCGTACCTAATATCTGAGAACCTATGAGCTCGTCGTGTCTACAACAGCTCCTCGGAAGGGTAGATCGGGAGTGGATGCGCGATCCCCATGAAAGCCAGATGTGTTGTTACGAGAGAGCAACACAAACATATACTACCCAACCTCGAACTAATGAAGAATTCAATTGCCTCGCCCACGCAAGAAAGGGCTTCTCGGCATTGCAACTTGCACAGTACTTTTCGTCTCAGTCACTCAAATACAACCGCCTAAGTAATTATACTGGCACCAACGAAACGGGATGCTATGGGATACAGAATGATGATGGCGTAGAGGCTTGAATGTCGAGTGTGAATAATGCGGTGTGATTAGGAGGGGAACATTTTCTTGAATCTTTGATCGAAGGTCAATTCGACAACATCGTTGACCAGCTTCATATCTAGTATCTTGTCAAAGACGCGGAAGAACACAAAGATGGCACGACTTACCAAGTTCCTTGTCCGAGTCCAAGTTGAGACCTAGTATGAACTTGATGCTCGACTCGTTGATTACTTGACCGATGATCTCGACGAACGTTCCCACCAACCCTTCGTTCTGGGCGATTTCCAAACTGTGAGCTGGTGGTTTGGCGAATACGAGATCAGCCGTACCTCCCTCATCTGTATCTCAACCTGCCCTCCGTCGCATGCTTCGACGATGGCGCGACCTGGGTTTTGCTGATGCTCCGGTCTAAGAAGGCTCGAGGTCTGGCAGACAACGTACTACTCACGCTCAGCACCTTGCACGGTAGTCGTACCGTACGCCCAACAAAATTCGGGAGACGCGCAGCGTTGACTCTAGGGGACTGATAGTCGGTCATTGGCGTCGTTGGACGTGGTGGCGCGTCACGCTTACCGACGCGTCCATTTTAGATTGTTTGGTTGTTGCTAGTTGCAAAAGTTCTTTCATTTTGGAATCAAACTTATTAACCCCCGCAGGCATCGTGAATCTCTCTGGGAGATACACGAACGTGTGGCCATGTCTGCGATTCCGAGTCACAGGGCCTCTATCAGGTGCTGCTTCATGCGAACGGTGCGGGCCAGATGACGGAGTGTCGGTCCGGCCCCTTCCACCAAGGCATCAGCATAAAAATACGGCAAGCTCGAGCTCGCACGGAGGTAGAGTAGCCTCAGAAACAAACCCGACCTCTTCAAGAGCACAGCACACTTTGCAGTCCTTTTCTGTCGTACGTTGTTTGTTCCATAGCGTTGCATCTCGCCTGATGTTATGTTTATCAGGTCGCCTACAAGTCACATTCGATCTCGAGTCGTGAATCATGCGCGCAGTCGTGTACGAGGGACCATTTGCGGTGTCGGTCAAGGAGGTTGCAAAGCCTGTCATTACCCATCCAGACAACGTCATCGTCAAAGGTGCGCACTTATCTTACTCCGTGGCACCGTAGTATATCCTCACATAGCTCGTGCAATTTGCAGTGACAACTACATGCATCTGCGGGAGGCAAGCTATATTTTGCTGTCCACCGTCACGGTTGGGGTGTATGCAACGAGGGCTGACCAAGCCTTGCGGACAGTGACTTACACATGTATGAGGGGCGCACAGCTGCAAAGGCTGGCATCGTATTTGGACACGAGAAGTAAGTTTGCTCTTGGCTCAGCGTGAACATTTTTCTGCCGCAGAGATTCTGATTCTGATATCCTCTGCCAGTATGGGTATCGTTGATGTAACTCTTGCTCTAGTTTTGTGGTCTGCTTATTCATAAACGTAAACTTATAGGAAATAGGTTCTGGTGTAACCGTGAGTGCAATTACTTATTACTCACCGTGTCGGGTACCGTTGACAGACTTATTCCTGGACTGGTTTGATGTTCGGTTTGTATCAAACTTGAAGCTCCTGAGAAAAGGCGATCGCGTTGTCATACCGTTCAATGTAGCGTGTGGTCGTTGCTTGAATTGCGAGGAAGGGAAGTCAGCGTTTTGCACGATCGTAAATCCTGGTTTCGTGAGCTTCTGTTACTTTAACACTCTTACTGCTTTGAGCTAATGGAGACCATTGCGGACTGCTGTGTGCTTAGGCAGGGGGGTGAGTATCTCATACAAATTGTCGTTTGGGCGTATTGACTTCGCTGAATTCAAGGGCGTATGGGTAACATTTCTCCCCCATTGAATATTGCTGGAAGTCAACAACGGGTTCTATTAGGTATGTTGCGATGGGTCCGTACCAGGGAGGGCAAGCCGTAAGCTGCATCGGTCGTTCGTTTTCATCACCTCGGATTCAGGATGGTACCCCAGGAATATGTCAAAGTTCCGTTTGCAGATTTTAATGCCCTCAAGCTGCCTCCTGGGATAGAACACGAAGAAGACTTCGCCTTGCTGGCTGATATCTTCCCCACCGTGTGTACCTTGCTATTAATGACCCTGTGATGTTCAGAATTGACGTAGCAGCTAGGGATGGCATGGTGTGGAACTTTCCGTGCGTGTTTCATCTCCTGTTCTTGGTGTGCAGCATACACATGTGCATTTCAGGGATTCCGCCCCGGTGAATCCATTGTTGTGTTTGGTGCGGGCCCTGTGGGGTTGATGGCAGCCTACTCTGCCGTCCTGAGGGGAGCCTCCGAAGTGTATGTGGTTGATCGTGTCCCCGAAAGACTCCAAAAGGCAAAGGAAATCGGATGTGTACCAATTGATTTTTCGAAGGGGGGTCCAGTGGAGTTGATCAAAGCGTTGAGAGGCGGGCAAGTTTTCTTTTGCTTGATATGGCCAAGCGACGTAGCTTACGAGAATGTGACCCTCAGGAGAGAGGTTGACAGGGGAGTCGATGGTAAGTGCATGCTCAGAGCCCCTTTCTCAGTCATATTTCATTCTCAACGCGGTCGCATCAGCCGTGGGGTACCAGGCAACAACAGAGGATGGCAAGACAGAGAAACCCAGTGCAGTTTTGGAAGCCTTGATTGGTGTTGTGCGCCCTACCGGAGGCCTTGGCATCCCGGGGCTGTATGTACCCAGCGATCCTGGAGCATCAGACTCTGCTGCAGCTAAGTACGTCAAAACGCCCACTTGCTCTGAACGAATTCTTATAAAAATTGTGCAATTAAAGGGGCTATATATCATTCCCCTTCGGTGGGTTACCGATCAAACCCTCTGAAGGTCTCAGACATTGATGGGCACCATTTTTTGTACAGGGAAGCTTTTTGAAAAGGGACTGCAGATTGGGACTGGACAATGTAATGTCAAGGTATGTGCCCCTGTTCGTGGCTCACTTGATGCCAACTAGTGCCTTTGGTGGTGCCACCTTTCCGGATCACCTCACAACTTATCTATTGGCAGGCATACAACCGTTACCTCCGCGACCTCATCATCTCTGGAAAAGCAAAGCCTTCATTCGTTGTGTCACACAACCTGTCGTTGGACGATGCTGCAATAGCGTATGACAAATTCGATAAGAGAGTTGATGGATTCACCAAGGTCCTGTTGCATCCTTGAAGGGTCGGGCATGATGGATGGATTGCGTGCGGAACGTGTAGGGTGCGTTTTAAATGGTGAGGGCGGGTAGGCTAGGTTAATTGTCGGTTCACTTCTGGCTGAAGCGACATTGCCTTAGGGCGTATCCTTGCAACTATGTACTATCCCAGTGTCCTGTAGGAACCCCCTCAGCTCACTGATTGTCCGCATCTAGTTTGATCAGCAGATTAAAGCTGTCACTGCGACCGACCTGACTTTGCGTGTCGACGAGCATACCCTGATCGATATCTGTGTGCAGAGATCCAGAATTACAGTCGCTCCCAGTCTGCAGTACCGTGGCCCCATGCTGGTAGTGGGCCTGTTGGTATTCCACAAGTAGGAGTCAAGGCCTGGGTATGGGCGCAGGGTTTATATACTGTAAGATTACTATCGTCTTCATTTGCCTTTCAGAGCTCACGCATCTGCGGTCCAGGCCGAGGCGAGGCCATGCCTAACTGATTGGGGCCAAAGGGCGATCCTTCTCCGCTATCGATATCGCGCCAAGTGATTCATGTGAACTGAGTGTCACCCGAAAGCCATTCAATTCAGCCTGGCGATGTCGAACCCAGAACTTTACAGAGCGACTTTGTTGACGAATCTGAGAAACGAGGTCTGGGGAAATGAAACGATCTTCAAGCCACAGCACCGTTTGGCTGATCCTGGGACGGGGCATTCTCATACAGTGGAGTATCTTGATTTCGGGGAGTATTTTGAAGCGATCAAGGTAATTGCCCCGACTGTGCGTGTTGCACGATTTCTCGTGCGTGAAGAATACCGTCAAGCCATCGAGACCTTCGAGAAGGGTGGCGTGTATGGCGGGGGCGCTTGCATAATGGGGCAGCCAGGTATCGGTAAGATCAGTGATGCACGACTGTGTAATATCCTTTCTAATTGCATACCTCCTCTCCACAGGGAAATCATGTTTCATCGCATACGCTGTCATTGAACGGCTACGCAAGAAACAGCCCGTTGCAGTGCAAATCCTGCCGGAAAGCTATAATGAGAGTTATGCACTGTTTTCGGAGGATGGTGTCCGCCTCTACCCTGGCCATGCACAAGAACCCCTGAGACTCCATAAGGGCGTCTGGGCGTTCTCTGACTCGAACCCAGATGTCAACATCCCAGCTGTTGCGTTCCGTACGACGCCAGATGTTCAGGTCTTTCAGACAACCTCCCCGAAGATCAGCCGATGGAAGGAATGGACCAAGCAAAACATGATCACACGCTATATAATGAATGTGTGGTCGGGTGAAGAGATTGCTGCTCTTGCGTTAGTAAAATCTCCTCCTACACCGTACGTATTATCTGACGTGCCCTTAGCGCCCTTTTGGAACTCGACGCCGGTCGCATGAATGATCTTGCGTCCAAGTGGGGACCAGTGCCCCGCACACTGCTGCAGATCTTTAGTGATGGTCAAGAGCCATTGTTCGAGCAAGCTGTACGAAGCACAGCTGCCGAAGCCATACCCAACTGTAGGAACATTCTGCGCTCAATGGGGAGCCTTGATGCACCAGTTGATCCTGGGCCGTCCTCAATTTTTTTCATTCGACCGAGAAAGGCTCAAGGCGCTGTTTCTCGTGTGCCTCACACCATCTATATACCTACTCAGAAAATTGCTGAAATACTAGGGGCGGCTGTATGCAGTGCGGCTGAAGGAGACAGACAAGATTTTTTCAACGCCATGATAGCCTCTCCCGGCACTCGCGCTGCCGCAGGCTTTATCTTCGAGATATGGATCCAGTCTTTTCTAGCCAGTGGCAACCCCATACAATGCGAGTGGCATGGTAAACCCAACAAGTCGCTCCCTTCTACTCTTCGATCGGCTGGTCAGACAGTTCACACTAATGATGGACTTCGAACCACAACGCCGCCCTTCTATTGGAAGGCCCCTTCGGACTTTCCAGGAATCGACGGCGCGTTATTTGACGAGCAAGATGTATACGCGATCCAGATGACTATTTCATCTAAACACCAAAATCCTCAACCTGGCTTAAACAAGCTACATCATCTACTCGGTCAAGAGAAGACGAAGAAACTACGCTGGAGGGTCCTGTTTATCGGAAACAAGCTTGAACAGTCCGAGACTGTCTCGAGGGCATACATTGACAAGCTATCCATTGAGACGAGCAGTGATGGTCCGATAAAGCTGAAGAAATCCAAGGTGGTCCCAGTGCCAGTGGGGTGGTGTGCGACAAGCCCTTTGAATGCTGAAATAGATGTCGTGGTATGATTCTTATCTTTTTCCGACACATGCCGCGATAGAACACTGAGTGTCATTGCAGACAACACTCACGAATTATGCCCCGCTTGAGTCCGATAACGAATGATGTTGGAATGGCAGTTATATACCAGGTGTACGTGCTTGTGATCGCGCGCCATCAAGTTTGATGTCGTGAGCATTGCTGCCTTCCCTAGGGCTCAGGCTATTGTGAATGGTCAAGAATTTGGTTGTAATTGGGCTCTCAGAAGGCAGAGAGCATTCCGTCCACATTGTGTCGTGATACCCTCTATCAGAGCAAGTGCCATGACCAATAGCATACGGGCATAGCGAATAACTGGAATGTACATGATAGCATGTGAGCCCAAGACATCATTATCAATTTTATGATCCCTAGTATGTTTGAGTTGTGAAGGGGTGGTTGAACCGCGGTCACAGACGCATAACCTATTACAATTTGCCGCACTATATGTTCCGTATTAGCCCTGAAAACGGACATGCAAGATGAGCGGGTAGAAGAGGCTTACACAGGTCGCCACTGGAGTTGTACCACAGTAGTACTGGGTCTCAGGGACCTCGCACTGGTATCTAGTGAGGATCGGGGTAAACGTATCGAACATTCGTAAGGACAGAGGGTATACGAACGTGACACCCCTGGGATTGATGCTTGTGGGCGGAGCAGGTGATGTGCTGGATTGTACCCAAGCGGGTCCGATGCAGTTCGTGGTTATGACATATTCTGGAGCCGGGCATTGGGTCAGCGGGACTGCTCCAGCTACAGTATAGAAATGAGCCAACGATTGTATATTGTTATATCCGTTCCGACGGGTCCCAGGTCTTGGATGGTCACACCCCACATGTAGCCATTACAGACGGAGGGTGTTGTTCCCGACTGAGGGGCAGCGAGAACCGCATCCGCAGAATATGCGACGAACGCGGAAATTGTCGAGCAAGACCAAATCGCAGGTAGGACGGAGAACATCCTTGAGGACAAAGAGGCATTTATACCACCAAATACCTCTTATTCCTTTCGCGATCGGGGAATGACATCGTATTCCCGGGGAATATGGGATGAACAACCTTGAAGGAGAATGGCGGTAACTGGGAACTCAGATGTACGATGATCAGCCGCAAAGGGAGGGATCTCGCCAGAATCGCGAGGTACCGTATGGGTATACATAACCCTCAGGCAGTCCTCGTCCACTTCGTGCGCCGCCTTAGAGTAGGCACGTTGATCAATTAGCTTCGTATGAGCTAGCGTGGACTCGAACGACGCCGCATCGCGAGCAGTGATTAGTAAGTCAGGTGATATGGAAGCGATATCATCCATTTGACCCTCTGGAATCGGAATCAGACTCGAACAAGGAGTTTTGATGCGCTCAAATAACGAATGCAGCACTACACATAGTACACCTCGAGCTATACCACGGATGACCATCCATCAATATTCGGAGAGTGTGACGTAAGGTATAACTAAACCTTCCCTCCTCTCAGATACTTGGCAAGTATTCTCCTTTGTATCGAACTACTCCGCACTTATTCCTCAAGGAAGAAGTAATTGCCCGCAGCTAGAGATGTCGGATTTAGATCATCTAAAAATGAAGTTTCATAAAACCATACCCTTTTGTTCACGGTCCTTGATACTGTTTAACTTGTTCACACGAGGCCTGAAGTTGGTAGGATCACGCCTGAATGTAATCTCCAAAGAGGCTAGGAAGCGATTCATCCCCGAAAGGAGGGACTGCGGTCTGTACGCCGCATTAAGTGCCGATGAATGCCAAACTATGCAACATACTTACGGTGTTGCCGTTGCTGCGATGGCTGGCTGGCCCTCAAAGACGATAACGCGGTCAGCGAGGTAAGTCGCCATAATGAAGTCGTGTTCGATGACGAACGCGGTCTTCTTGGCGTGAAGGATGAATCTGCGAGCGGGTCAGAGAACAGGTACGAACTTTGAAATCTAACAACACACCGTTTGATAACCTTGCTGGCAATAATGCGTTGCTCAGAATCCAGGAAACTGAAATGAATTGTGTCGGCAAAAACTGCCCGGGCTCAGTGGTTGGGGTGACTGACCTGCTCGGCTCATCAAGCAAATAAACAGACACATTGGGTTTGCCTAACTCCATATCAGCAACGGCAGATTCGGGGAAACAAAGAGTACAGTTTACCCAAGGCGAGGACGATCGCAACACGTTGCAGCTCTCCTCCGGACAACGTCCTTACTTCCTGATCCATAATATTTTCCAAGCTCATTGGTTTTAGCACATCACTCTGGAACTGAGGATGCATGAAGGCCTGCTTGATCTGTCTGAGCAAAAGCATGCGGACGGTCCCAGGGAATTTCGGAGATATCGTTTGTGGTTTAAGCGACACAGCAAGCTCCATCTTGTCCGTTTCGACATCCGGAGTTATCACACCAGCCAACAGACGAACGAACGTAGTCTTTCCGGTACCATTTTCCCCGAGCATGACGACGATCTCGGAGTCGGTAAAACTGCCCGCTTCAACGGTCAGCTTGAAGTTCCCCATTGTCTTGGTCATCGCAGGGTAATTATAGTGACGTGTTTTGTCCACTATCAGTTCCTCTGCGGTCTCCATCATCTTGAAAGACAACGATTCTTCGCGAAAACGCAGATTCTCAGTTGGGATGAACCCATCGAGGAAAATGTTTATGCCTAGTTCCAAGGTGGTTGGCCAACAACACGTCAAAATCCGCGAACTACCCACCTTCACGAACAGAGTAAGGCATAGTGACGACCCCATACATGGACGGTTTCCCATACAGGCAGCAGACAAAGTCGGACAAGTAGTCCAAAACCGAAAGATCGTGTTCGACGGCTATGACGTAGCAATTTGGGCTAAGCAATGAGCGGATAACTTCTGCGGCTTTCAATCGTTGCTTGATATCCAGGTAACTCGATGGTTCGTCAAACATATACCTAAAGGAGGTCAGACTGAAGAGCGAAGGCGGACTATGGGGTGAGCGCACACGTCTGCCTTTTGAATACAAGACATCGCGATCGCAAATCGCTGAAGCTCTCCACCTGACAATTGAGATACTTCGCGCTCGAGAACATGATTGAGTTCAAGGTCGTCGCACATCTTCTGCTTGTTGTCGAGTTCTAGCTTGGAATCCAACATTTGGTCTACAGTCATGTTCCCTTTGATTGCGCGTGGTATGTGGTCGACGTATTGTGGTTTTATGAGCGCCTTGAGGTTATCCTCCAAAACTTTGGTGAAGTAATTCTGAAGTTCGGATCCGCGGAAGTATTTCAGGATCTCTTGCCAGTCGGGTGGGTCCTAGATGGATAACTAATCGGTACATTTGAGAAGATGGGAACGGATTTTGCGTACATCGTATCGGCCCAAGTTGGGCTTGAGTTTTCCAGCAAGAATTTTGAGCGCCGTGCTCTTTCCGATACCGTTAGTTCCAACGAGACCGAGAACTTGCCCAGGTCGAGGTGTGGGAAGCCGATGAAGCTTGAAAGCGTTGGCAGTATAACGATGGGTGACCTCAGACTCGAGGTTGGTGGGAAGATTGATGATGGCAATAGCCTCAAAGGGACATCTTGCACAAATCTGTTTGAACGAACAAGAACAGACCCCGCCATGAACTTACTTCTTTACACATATACCGCAACCGATGCATAGGAACTCGGATATAAATGCGATTTTGTCTGACGACTTCACTTCGATACAAAGTTTTCCTGAGAAACAAAACGGGTCAAGGACGGTTGTAATTCGGCACAATCAGAGAGGACGCGCACCCATTTTCACAACTGGACATGACTGTGCCAGTGCACGGAAACAAGTCAGCCCCAGACAGTAAAGTACCTCTGATCTAGGCACCTTTTTACATTCTTGGGCACATCGTTTTGGCTTGCAGCGATTTGCATCAACGATTGCGATACGAGTGATTTTGTCCGCCATAGATGGAGTGTTGGCTGGTGATGATATGATCGTTCTCCGGGGGTAATTTAAAGGTACGTGTGCACGTGACAGACTGACAGTACGATACAGCCACCGCAACGCCGACACTCTTGGACACATCCAGGATGGGGAAGAATAAGACGACATCCAACGATAAGAAAAGTAGCGGAAACAAAGGGAGCGCCAACACCGCTGAGAAATCTGACGGAAAGGTGTGCACTTCTAACAACCTACCCCTTACATCGAGACATCAAGGGTTGTGACAGGCTAAAGGCGGGCTGAAACCTGCTACCGCGATAAACGTCCGTCATATACTATGTGAGAAGCAGTCAAAGGCATTGGAGGCTCTGGAAAAGATACAGGTATAACGGCTCTTGTTCCGCGTGATCTTGCGTTGCGTTAACCGTACTCAGCTGGGCCAGCGATTCGACAAAGTCGCCCAAGATTATTCCGAGGACAAGGCCAAAGGTACCTGTCATATCTTTGGTTGCTTCTCTCCCCTGACTTATGTTTGCAGCTGGGGGGAGCCTTGGTTGGATGACCCGAGGATCGATGGTTGTAGGTTGCCCACGCTTCTAGTGTGGTCATAGAGTTGATTGCCTTCTGGTTCAGGGCGCATTCCAAGATGCTGCGTTTGCATTAGTGCCATCGACGGTGGACAAACCTATTCTATCCCCACTGGTCAAGACCAACTTTGGGTATCACATTATTATGGTTGAAGGCAGGCGATAACCCCATCAAGTACATATCAATACACATCTGTCCACTCTTCGCGAACCGATCACTGATGCCGCAGTCCCCTGCGTCATGCCAAGACCGGACACTCAACTACATCGTTATTTACTACTTCATCGGCAGTGACGACTGTTACCGCTCGTGTGGAGATTGCGGTCCTGCGCTTTCTTCTCGGTTGCTCCACGTCAGGATCGGGGGTGGTTCCCGAGGACGTCACTTCTGGTTGAATGGTGGCTCGTCTGGACGTGCTAGATCTTCTTGATTCAGTGTTGCTACGATCGATTACTCGTTTGCGCTTATTCCCGGTAGACGGCGCAGTTTCGTTCAGGGATGCCGGTGAAATACGTGAAACTTCGTCGTCGTGACGACGTATGTCCGCCAAAAGGGCATTGCCTCTCTGCTTGCTGGCTCTACCATTTTTACGACGTCTAGTTGTGCCGTATTGCATGACAGCTTTCTTGAAGTCGACGCCCTGCTTCTTGTGGAGGTAGTAATACGTGACACATTGAGCAGCCGTCTTGTTCGGCAGCCTCTGAGAGATGAGACCAAACTGTTTTGGGTGAGCAGCGAACTCATTGAGGAAGATGTCACGCTCCTCTTCGGTCCAATAATCTTGACCAGAAGAGGCACTGTAAAATTCCGAAGGATCATCCACGATGTTGTTCGTGTCGTCAAATAGGTAGGGCACAGAACCCTCAGTGACAGAAATCATGTCTGGAATCTTGGCCACGTTCTTGATCGCAAGATAGCTGGGATCGGTGAGTTCTTCCACACCTAAGCTGGCAATGATCTGCTCCATCTCCAAGTCCGAACGGACAGCATCTCCCATGACTGCAGTCGAACGCCGAGTTGCCCTCCCACTTGACGGAACTGCAGACTCCTCCGAGATTCCAATTCCGGTCTTCTGAGCTTCATCAAGCCGTGCGCAATGCCCTAGCCACCGCTCATGCAACGCCAAATATTCGGCTTTCAACCTACGAGACTTTTCCACAACCTCAGACCGGCGTTCTATAAAGCGATCGACCAAAGATGATCGAATTGCCTCGTGTGTAGCCAATCTACTAGAAGAATTCGCAGCCATTAGTTCTTCCGACCGACGGTTTTGGTTGCTAGGAGGAAGCTGGAGGGGTATGCTTGAAATTGCTTGATTGGCGCGGATCACAGGAAATACTCTCTCGGCACGCGTTTGACGGTCACGGCGGAGACGTGTGACTAGGACGAGTCGAACGCCCTCTCGTGTTGACTTGAGGTCGGCAGGTTGACATACAACAGAGCGATGTGTTGAGGAAGCCGGGATGGTGCTGTGATCACTGACCACGATTCTCAACGAACTGCCAACTGGTTCAGGGGTGGTAATCGGATTCGTGTGGTCAATGTCCGATCTGGGGTCTATAGCACCTGATATGACGTCGGACTCCTTTTCGGGTATCTGTGTGATGGGAGAGGGAGTTACTGTCGAAGATGGGAGAGGAGGCTCTCGGGATTCATTAACCTCGAGAGAAGTAGAAATATCGAGAATAGCACGCTCTGTACTCGCAAACATTTCTGCGGCTACGCAACGTTCGACTTTTGATGATGATTCTTCAGGTGACGGGCGGAGAGAACCAACAGTCGTGGAGTCTGTTTCCACGTGCGAAGTCACGACTTCACGAAGCGATTCTGCAACGCATGGTCAACATTGTTGGCTTCTTTATTCTTACAGCACACGTACCTCTGTGAAGCGTTGCGTCACTGGAATATACTGATTTAGGGATTGGGAGTGGGGAAGCTTTACGTTCCAGATCTTCTTGGTTAGCTGCGTAATCGCCATTCATCAAAATGGTCTCGTGGCTAGACGACTGCTTGTCGGCCGAGACATGCACAACCATTCCCAGGGATTTGGAATGTTCTAATGGAGCGTTGCTGTCATCGCCTGATAACGGCACTTCATTCGTGGCGCGCGAGAGTGCCTTCTCCTGCACCGGTTGGATCAACAACTGGGGAAGAGCAGACTCTTCATCGAGTTCGGAGATACCGGACCCCGAACGCCTAGGCGATCGTGATGATGATCGAGAGTCGGACTTTGTATCGAGACCCTCCCGAAACATAGAACTAGAGAAAGACACTGAAGAGAGGGATTGGTGGCCGCCGTCAGCAACAGAAAAGTGCCTTGGACTGCTTCGGTATACTTCCATTTCAGCGAGTGGATGAGGTGGCGGAGAATGATGCTGTGACTTTGGAAGCGATGCAGATAGACGAGGAGGGGTACTCGAAATCGAGCTTCCTTGGCGCTCGTCCGTATGATCATAGTAGGTAGGCCTTCGTTGGCAACTCACACTATCACCTGTGTGGGATGATGGCCAAGGATCGTCCAGGTACTGAGGTCGGTATGTGTCGGCAGTGCGTGAAAAGGACCCGAGATCGCGAACAGCATGAAAAGTGGGGGAGGGGCGGTAGCTGTCGTAGTGCGGTACGAAGTCTGACCGTATAGCGGGCCTTTGCGGAGAGAGGTCTCGTGACGATTGCCGTCGACGATCTCCATACCGATCGAGGGTAGATTCCAATCTACGAAGCACTAAGTGTTATGACGGTCTGACTTCAGACGATACAATATACAATTCATACCGAGTAGGTCTGTCGAATTGTGGTTGTTTCCAAGCCTCTTGAGGTTCAAACATCCTCTCAGCCAAGGTATCACGACGATTTTTGTCCCACGGTGGTGGACTCGGAGAGAGTCGCTTATACTGCCATCGAGAGGCGTGGTCCCACTGACGGGATTCCTGTGGTCTCGCACGGTCGTAACGAGGCGGAGACGGACTACGGCTGTAATAATGCTGGGGCCTGTAAGTACTTGGCCTGTAGCTGTTGGGATGATCATCATAGTATGCACCACCTCGAGGTTTATAGCTATCGTAAATGGGCCGCCTTGTGATTGGACCTGGAGAAGGAGATCTACGACGAGAGAAATGCTATGCAAAAGCTTTGAGGGACTGATGGAGCAAGGTATTTGATCTGACTGACATCGTGTGATGGAAAAACAGCTGGAGGTCGACGGAAATCATGGGGCAGCGACGTTCCGGTTGGAGACAGTTGCCCATAGCTGATAGAAGACATGTTCAAGATAGCTCTTCGAAAATCCGATGCACCGTCGACAGTCTTGGAATGAGAAATGAACGCTAGGAATCTTGAAGTACGAGTATCGCAGAGACTATCCTGCCACACGGTGCATGAAAGCGCAAGTCGAGATAACCTGAACAGCGTCGAAACTAGAGCCCTACCAATTAGTCTTTGAACAGCTCTTGGACTCTGAAGACAAGAGGGGAGTATGGGGGAGAGAACGTTTGAAACTCCGCTGGCCGTGGTCGAAGTTGGTCTGAAGTTTGAACGCGTCCAAGAGGTGAGCTTGTTATGGACTCAGCCCCTCCCAACCCAAGCCACGGTCTCAAGGAGCCTCAGAGACTCCCTTTCGAGTCTACAAAGTTGCGAAGGTTCGTGCTAGGCTCTTACTGGACTATAATCATCCTCGCTCTTCCATTCTGGTGGAGGCTCACAAGTATTGAACGTATCGCGCTGCCCTCGGTCCGTGTACGGGCGCAACTCGACAGGAAGCTCGTCTTTCCCGTATATGTACAGCTTGATGCAGCGAGCTTTGAACCCGGTGCCCCCCGTTTGGCGAGAGAGCTCAACGAAGGTCTTACTCAGACTCTTCATGCCTCCCCTACGTGGAGAAATTTAGACATTCGGGTGGGCATCGGCGAAGACGCAGGTGCGAGGAATTGAGTGGGAGGGCAACATGCGGTTGGTAATAAATGCTTTAGAGGAACGAAGTCCGCCCTCAAATACATATACTGTTGTCCTCGGGAATCGTACTGCTGTCCAACACCCCAGACAGTTGGTTGTGAGCCCGGAGGATGCACCAGGTGGGTCGGATTGTGGTTGGTACACCCTCAGTCCCTCATGCATTGCTACGGTCCTTCAGTTCACCGGCTAGCCAGCATTTTGTCTGGCCTGCTTGCCCCGGAGATCTCCCCGATGCAGGAACAACGCGTCATTCAATACAGCAACCGCTATCGGCTTGCTTTCACGTTGCTGAACGAAAACGCCGCATCTGAACGTCTTGTTAATTCTTGGGACATTCAACCTGCGATTGTAGGAAAGTTGTCCTGTGTTATTTCAGTTCCGACGGTTGATCAGAAGCCTGCAGACCATCTGTTTCCAATTCTTTCCCAATTAACTGTGCTCCATAATATCACCGTCGAAAGTCAGGTTCAATACCATGCACCACTTGCGTTCGAACCCATGCAGCTTACTGACGGCAACACTTCCTTTCACGGTATCACTCCCGAGGATTTGACCGTATTCATCAATTCCGCTGAATGGTCGTTGTGTAACTATCCCGTTAGCTGGACGTCCAGGATAAGGGTTTTGATGCGTGTTTCAGCTTCCAGTGTCTCCAATGACCCTGTGCTCCATTTTGTGTTGTTTGTGCCGTCGTCATCCCGGCGGCCGCTTCGTATCCTTGACGCACACGGTAAGTGTTCATTAATTTTTAAGTGAACGGGTGGCTGGAGTGATTTCAGGCTCACCCACGGATCAGAATGCATTTCTTCTGCCTCAATGGGGCGGTATCTTCATTCTAAACAGGCACGCAGAAGATGTGATGATGACCCACTTGACCACGGCGGACATGGTGCCTGTCTTTTCCGCTTTTTCTAGTCAGCTGATTGCCTTGCTGGGTGTTCCTTCCTTTCCTCGTGGGGTGCGGTCTGAAGTGGTTTCACCGCTGTCCGACTGGCAGCTGGATGCCCTCCTGCGGCGCCGGACCTCGGAGAATATTTTGAGCAGCCAACAGACACTTCACAGCATCGTAAAACTCGTGGACCAAATCGAAGCTATGCCTGTCGATCAAAGGGTCAGGGGGAACGTACACAATGCGCTGTCAGCTCTCGAAGAGGTATATATCTCATTTCGGTTCACACAGTGACATTGTCCTAACGAGGCGATTTTGTCACAGGCTTATCGATCCGCAATGGAACCCCCAGCAGTTCCTTTGCGACGGTCCAGTGAGGCATTGTCTTTGGCATCGCATGCATTTTTTAATCCCGGCATGCTGGCAATGCTGTACTTCCCTGCCGAACATAAATATGCCGTTTACACCCCCCTGTTTGCTTCTATCTCAGTACCTCTGATAGTCGCGCTCTGGAGAGAGATTTACGCCTGGAGGAGGGAGCGTCGGGCGGCGAGGAATGGATGATTGTACTCTTTTTTTAGTGCATTGGTTCTGGGTAGAATTCTAACCATTGAAGAAAAATTCTCGCTGCATTGCAACGAACGTGTTCCATTTACAAGACCCCAATATTTAGCCTGTCACGTGATGAGTACGATCGACGTCAGCGCTATGCCGTTGCGCTAGGAGGCACTGCCAACAGTGTGCATCTGGCTTTGTCTTTGACAACAGACAAGGCCGTTTTAATAATTCGTCGCCATGAGCACAAACAAAGTGAACGTGGATGGCGTTACGCTCTTCGAGCAACCATTTGCGCGCGTACGTCGGGCTGTCCTTGCAGCGGGTACTTCTCTCACCAGGATGGATGTTAGGTACCCTACGAGAATTATCGCAAAGTATTTCGTGCATCTCAGAGGAATATCGAGCGCGAACTGGGTAACGTACAGACAACGTCGAATGAACTTCAGAAACGTTCAAAGGGTAACGAAATCAGCCTTGAGGATGCCGCCAAGACCGTTGATGGGATGATAGCGCGAGTAGAGAATCTTAAACGCAAGGTCAGGTCTCATGTATTGTGCGCCGCTGACAGTGATTCATCAGATGCGTATTTTTCACAGCTCTCGGACCTGCATGAAAACAATGGCAGGCCCACACTGGATGTTACACATGAAAGGCTTCAGCATCTCGCGCTGGTCGAGGGTCTGCCGAACACGAACTGCCCTGATTTTTCACGTTGGGCGGACACGCGGTTGGACCGATGGCTGGTCGACTGGACGCTCCGTGTGGGCCGTGAAAAAACCGCGAGGAAACTAGCCCAAGAGAGAGGTATTGAAGTACGTTAACCTTGTGGTCAGTCTCTGCTGGAGCCCACGTTGAAAGTTCATATTCATTAGACCCTTGTGGATATAGATCTTTTTATGGACATCCACAGGATTGAACGTGCGCTTTTCCGGCACAGCTGCACCGAAGCTATAGCATGGTGCAACGAAAATAAAACGGCGTTGAGGAAAATTAGGGTAAGTTCCTGAGCTATGCCGTCCCGACCTAACACAGCAATTTTCGGTACTTTGCAGAGCACTCTCGAGTTCGAACTCCGGCTTCAGGAATACATTGAATTAGCCCGCGCTCGCAAAACACAGGATGCGATCACGTATGCGAAAAGGTACCTTGTATCGTGGCAAGAGACCCACTTGCAGCAGATTACGCAAGCTATGGCACTCCTTGCGGTCCAGCCCTCGACAACTTGTGGACAGTACAAGGTTTGTGGCATATCGAAGCGATTTCTATCGAGTCTCACAGCGCTGTAGCGTCTCTATGACGAGTCTCGTTGGACCTCTTTGATCCAAGCATTCCGCCTCGCCATTTATTCGTTGAACAGTTTGCCGACGGAACCGCTTTTGCACCTTGCGCTTTACGCCGGACTCGCTTCCCTGAAGCTACCCGCTTGCTATGATCTCACGCACAATGTCGACTGTCCCGTGTGCGATCCCAATATCAGCATCCTTGCTAAAGAGGTACCCTTCAGTCACCATGCTAACTCTACAATTGTCTGCTATTTGAGCGGTAAAATTATGGATGAAGATAACATGCCAATGGCCTTTCCCAACGGATACGTCTATTCGACAGAGGTACGGTAAAACTGCGCATTGACATGAAGTAGTTCTTACGGCTCCACCTGTTGCCTAGGCACTCGAAGAGATGGCCGCCAAGAACAACGGGAAAGTAATATGTCCACGGTCTGGTCAAGTCTGCGACTTTACTGCGTTGAAAAAAGTTTTCATCTCATGACCTCGACTGGAACGACGTTGCACATACGATTAGCATCCATCACGTTTCGCGCATACTATGTGGTGACACTGGTATACACTTTCTAGCAGAACACGTGTGGGGTCGGCGTTGGCTTCGGAAGCGATGATCATTACCATAGCTTTTTGGCTTTTTGGACTTGTATGTATGTAACCTGAACCCCAAATACTCATCATGAATGATGATGCGGATATGCTGCGTGTGTACCTGGCCTCAGAATGGAATCAAGATCTTGGTGCCGTTTATTTTCCCACGGTCCATAACGACCAATCGTGCCATCTCAAATGAGCTTCTTTGTTTGTATTGCACTCCCTGGCGTTGTCACCTTCATTCACCTTCATTTGAAACGTCCTGCAAAGTTTGAAAAGGGCTACACTACTAGAACTTTCATCCCTGCCGAGTAAAACTTGCTTCCATGCACAGGCGCAAGCCTTCGTCTGTCTCGTTGAATGGCATACAAAGGCCCGGTGTGAAGCTAAAGCGAACAGCTGTCAACTCGTGGACACTCTCTTGGAGCGAGATACCCGAGTGGCAGAGGGACAACGAGTATATCTTGAGTGGATACCGTCCGTAAGCACGTTTGGCTACGACGATTGGTAGCTTGGTCCGTCCGTTACGGCGAGCGCTGAGTGTGGTTTCTTCAGGGTGCAAAACAGGTGGTCTGGTTGTGTTGCCTCTATCTTCGGCTGTAAGTCGTCATGCGTCCCTTCATACAGTCGCTCACAAACTACTAATTTCCAAATGGCCAGACTTTCACAATGAGACTGGTGAGCCTAGATAGCGTCCAGCCTCAGTATTCGTCGTAGTGAATGCAGATCTGTCATCCGATGTTCACACAGTGAACATTCACAGTCACTTTTGGGGTGCAATACTTTTCATCATTTTACTTGCAACCTTTCAGACGAGACACGTGGCAGTGTACGAGACGACGACATGGGTCGATACCTGCGTCGTTGCAGTATTCCTTATGTCGGCTGTCTTCTGTTTGTCTGCCAGCGCTACATACCATACGTCTACGTGCCACTCTCAAAAAGTGAGTTTTTACCAAACCGAAGCGGCCCGAGACACTCAAACTAAACAGGTATCTGTCAAATGTCATGCCTTGGACTACATTGGCATCATAGGTCGGGATGTTACCACCACCTTGGTCACAGTGGCCCATCGCTGATCCCTCTCGGTAGTACTTACTGTTGGGTCGTTCGTATCTTGCATTTTTTATGGCTTCTTCTGCGAGCCCCTGTCTCGGGCCATTCATTTGCTTGCTATCGCGTCCGCTGGTGCCTGTAAGTGCTTTCCAAAGCTTAACGGATGTTTTACGACGTGTTGTGTGTGCTAGGTGCCACATATGTCGTCTTGAACCCCAACTATGCGAAGTCAACCCATCGAGGTGCGAGAACGGGGGTGTTCGTTGCCCTCGGACTATGTGCCACTGTGCCTGTTACGCAGCTGGCCACGAGACATGGTACAATGAAAGTATTTTCCGAGATGGGCTTTGGTTGGTTGCTCACATCGGGTACATTATACATAGTGGGTGCATTGATTTAGTGCGTTGTCCTCGTTCGCCGTGAGCTGGCGTGCCTGATGCGTTTTTTGATTTCATTCCCGCTCAGCGCCAACCGCATTCCCGAGCGGTTTGCACCCGGAAAGTTTGATTATCTTTTCGCCTCGCACCAGATTTTCCACGTCTGCGTAGTCGCGGCCGTTCTGACTCATTGGTACTGTGTGTTGACAGTGCTCAATCACTCGCATTCTGAGTTGGGCGGTGTATGTGACGCGTGATCAATTCACCGTGTTTCCCACGCTTCGGAGACACAGCACTGTGCCGGGCCCACACCCCAGTGATAAACGGAGAGAATATACACGTTGGCGGGGTGTTTCTGACGTATGAATATGGATTATCATATAGAAATTCGGCTGTGGAATCCCCGGCCTCACTCGGAACCGTCCGCGATCGCAATCTACTGCTCTATGAACCTGCATCTGGCACATTCCTCACTCCAATCGGAGAAGATGCGCGGTCTTAGTGCTGGGACGATCGGCTTCCGACGGAAGTCTATGACGAATAAATGGGCGTAATGCCCCGCCGCACCGATACCTCGAGGCGTAAAGCTTCGCCTTTAGGTACTTTGGTCGTACTGCGCTCAGGGTTGACACGATGAAAATCCTGTCAAATGTTGGCACTGGATTTTTGGCCCTCACAGGGGACGGGGACTGTGAAGAGACAGGATGGTTCCGATGCTGCATTAATGTCCAAAATATGCGTGTTGCAGGCTGACGGCGGCCTCCCGTTGCACGCGAATTTCATTCTAATCGCGTCGCAAAATCGCGGCACCGAGGTGATTGATCGTCAAGATCTAGTTGGCTCGATTTGGATTCTGCCCGTCTGTCAGTGGTAGGCACCTTGGCTATGAAGCGTGTTGTTCTAATGTCATGATATTCACAGGACTCAACGTGTACTTTGACTGGAACTAGTTAAAAGAGCAGCATTAATTCTGTTCTGTCCCTCGCCGTATTCCACCCTTATCAAAAAGGTTTCCCGCTTCCTGAACCATGTACACAGTCGGCCTACAATCAGCTGCCGACGCCTTTCTTATGTCGAGCTTCAAGACCCAAGTGGTTCTGGCTCTCTTCATTCTTTTTGCGCTCTTGATCTTTGGTCATGGCTCGTCCAAGGACGACCTCTCCGCACAAACCCCTGTCTATTTGCCTGGTTACCATCTCCTCGCCATCGCCCCATTCTTTCGACGACGCTTCGACTTCCTCAACGACGGTTTCCGCAAGACCGGGGAGAAGCTATTTCAATTCAACATGTTGCGCGTTCGTGCTTCACCCGCCTCTCGGACTACCGCGTGGGTTACTAACGTCATCCCAGGAGACCGTCATCGTCGTATCCGGGGAATCGGCACGAAAAGCATTCTTCGCAAACAGGGCTTTCGATCTGACAGAAGGGTTCAAGGTTCTGTCTGGCGCGGTATGTGCTGCCTTCCCTACTCTATCTGCATCGGTTGTAATGTGCCACTATTAGATCCCTATGGTGAAGGGTGTCACCTCCGATCTCCAAACCCGCCGAATAGCTCTCATTCACAAACGTCTTGCTTCGGTGCAGAAAAATGACCACCTCAGACAACGTACGCGTGGCTGACTTCCATTCGTGTATGTCCCTAAACCTTCCGATGTAGTTATTGTTCCCATTCTAGAGGATTGTCACCGGGTTATGGACACCTGGGGAGCAAGTGGAACACTTGATCCCTTTCAAAAAATATATGAAGTATGTTCCTGAATGACAACATTGTGTTCACGGCAGTTAATGGCTTCCCTATTCATTCACGACAGCTCGTTTTCCAAACTACTGTACGAAGTATCGCTAGTCAGGAAATTGCAGACGATCCTGCACTGGTTGCGCGACTCAAAAGCCTGTACGATATACTGGACAACGGAACTACCCCAACGACTGTTCTGCTTCCCTGGCTGCCAGGCCCGAGTATGCTTAAGAAGTTACTCGCGACCAAGGAAGTTTACGACATTGTCTCACGGACCATCGATATTCGGGTAAAGAGTGGCAAGCCTCAAAACGACACGCTCCAGATGCTTGTTGACGCGCAGGATGAGCGGTTGGTGATGGTGGGAGTGAGTGACCCGGTGTCATCTTTCTGGTACCCCACTAACTCCTCTTCAGTTCATAATGGGTTTGCTAGTCGCGGGGGCCAGAGCGACTGGTACCACAGCGTCATGGCTCGTAACCTTTCTTGGCAACAGCTTGGAGTGGAAGGACAAGGCCATCCGTGAGATCGAAGGGCTGCTGTCGACGTACCGTCCAGATGCAGCGGCTAATATTTCGCTCCCGTCACTTTTGGCATCCGTTCCATTGGAAGCCTGGGAAGCAGAAACACCTGTTCTAGATGCCCTTATCCACGAGACACTTCGGATTGCGCAGCCACACACCGCCATGCGTCGCAACCTCGGACCTGACACAGTCATCGATTCCAAAACCATCCCTTCAGGGGCATACGTTGTTTATCCATTTTCGGATGTTCATCTCAACCCGGAACTATATCCCGATCCGTGGAAATTCGACCCGAGCCGCAAGGAGGCGAAGTCGCCGTTCGGCTACGTTGGATGGGGAGGTGGTGAGTGCAGCTGCGTCATTACGTGGTTGGCGGTGAAGTTGATGCCTGGGTTTGACAGGAAAAACCATCTGTCTTGGGCAACGTTTGGCGAGAATGGAGCTTAAGCTCATCACTTCGATGATGCTGTTGCGGTTTCGGTATTCGATTGTGGACTCGCAAGGTGCACGACCCGACCCCTTACCACGACCCAATTGGAACGATATCCTCTTGTGTCGCCCCGACAAAGACGTCTATTACCTTGCATATGACAAGACCGAACTATTGTTATAGGTCAAGCTGGACATTGACCACCGGACTCATTTCTGGACTCGTTTGTACCACGACCTCGAACTGCGCATCTTACATCATTCAGCACACGCTCACTTCGGCCATTCAAATCTAACAACGTTTTATGTTATATTTATCAACTTTGAATAATTTCTAGGATTCCGAACTAACTCGGGGCCGCGCGCATTTTGGTATATACACCCGTCTTAACCATACCTGTTTTAGTTATACCTATTCCACTAGTCACCACTGTACTTTTGAACTATTACATACACAATCACTCGTTTGTAGAGTCTAGGTAATTTGTTTAGAGCAATTAGTCGTGTTCGCGTAGTGCGAGTCCAGTCTTGACAAGACGAAGTTTGAGGTGCATCAAAAAGCGACATGTAAGGCGACGCGTTTACGCTTGTCTACTTTAGCATCGGCGAATGACAAGTGGGCTCTGCCACCGAAAACGTCGCAGTGCGTTTTCGCACGTCTGGAACGGCAGACGTCATTTGAAGAAGAACTTGTCCTTTGGCTTGACTCGTGTTAACCTTTGACGCGATCGTGGTCTGTCGTTCTGTCTAGCCTCGGAGAGGATCTGAGCTGCCCTGTCCTTCTCTTCTTGTCTTCTTCTCGCGATCCATTCTTCTCTGCTCCTTCTTTCCCTCTCAGCCAGCCGGGCCCGCTTCTCTCTCGATGGCTCCCAGCTGCTCCGTAATATCCGGCGAACGGCTTCTGGACTGATCTTGAACTTGTCCGCGAGCACCGCGCACGAGAATGTGTCCTTGTCGAACGCGTGCAGGGAACGAAGTCCGTCCATGGCATCGCGCGACAGTTTACGCGTGGGGTTCCAGCCACCCGGGAATGCCTCTTTGATCCTTTCGCGATGCCGTCGCCACTGCTCAGGGGTTGGAGCTGCACTGGGTTTTTTTTGGGGTGGTGGCGGCGGCTCGTCCTCGCTGAGATCGAGAGACGGGGCGTCGTTGTCAAAGAGGAGAGAGGTGGGTGGAACGTGTCCGGCTAGCTGCCAGTTACGGGGTGGGATGCGCTGCGAGTAGAGGCGACGTCCGGCGACGGAGAGGACTTGCTGGATTCGCAGAGGCATATGGTCGGTGTAGACAAAGGTCGTTCACACTCCGCGATGTTGGCTGTCGGCATCCCCCGATCATGGGTGTTGGTGTTCCCCACAACCTTTTTGACCTAGCGCTCACTGAGCATGGCGGACGTGTCCGACGCAGAGATCAACCAAGGTCAGCCCTGCTCTCGTCGACGCGTCAGTCGTGGTTTGAACCAGCATCGTGTTCGCTGATCCTCCAGCCTACTTGGACGTGCGTTCTGACAAATCCGATACGAATTGGTTACTTTTGGATTATGAGGTCAGGCTGACCCTTTCCTTGTTTTGTTTTGTGGCTTGGCCTGACACGCCTTCCCCACACGCACCAGTCCGATCGCTCAGACAAGCTCGTAGTCACAAAGACAGGCACGCGGGGCCTTTCAGAGTTCCGAGACGCTCTCGATGATTCCAAGGCCTCTTACGGCTATGCACGCATCACGTATTCCAATGACAAAGAGTCCCTGCGCGAAAAGTTCATTCTCGTAGTGTGGATCGGATCTAGCTGCAAGGTGATGCGCAAAGCAAAGGTCGGTCTCCCGGTCTCCCGGTTACGTGCGACGCCGCGTGTATCTGTCAGGCCATCGGCACTTCGTGGTGTCTTTTTCCCTGATGCATATCACACACCCGTTCTACCCTAGTTGGAATGCCAATATGTCCATCAACTCACTTGACCCCTTGCACATTTTAGATTTCCGTCCATACAGCAAATGTCAAGCAAGTGCTGCGTGTTTACTCAATCGAGGTGGCCGCTCGTGAAAGGGATGACTTGAAAGAGGACCCAATCGTCTCTAGGCTGCGTAAAGTGAGTGACGCATTCCAAATTCCGCATATTTACCCTCCTTTCCTGACACATACGTCCAACGTAGGCCGGTGGCGCGAGTTATGATGGAGTATAACATGTATCCTTATTGGTGTGCCTCGGAAACGATGCTGTACAGTCGTGCATGTCAAATCTCCACCAGAGCCCCATCATAAATCAGTGGCAACTAGGTTGGCACCGCCGCGACAGAAAAGGTCGCATATCGATCGTGTGGATGCATTCACATGCATGGCTGCATCAACTTTTTTCCAAGTGGGCCCTACCACAGGGCTACATTATTCAGTTGGCGACCAGGGCAAACCTTGTTAGGTTTTGGATACCCTCGTCTGTCAACCGCATGCCCATCCAGCCGTCCATTCGCTTAGCCGACAAAACTTTCTCGTAGAATGCAATGGAAGGCTCATTCCACTAGATATGCCTGAATGAATTGCCAAACGTAGTCGCACCTGGCACGTGCACCCACCGTGAGTACGGACCATTCGAGCCGTCCGCAGTTCTATCAGGAAGAAAGAGGCCGTTGACCCACAGTGAGGAGGCAAAAAGCAAGATACCTTTTCCTGTGCCACCTTGCCGAGCTCGGCGAACAATGCCTTGCCAATCCCTCTATTCCTGGCCCCTGGTTTCACAAACAAGTCCTCAAGCTGTATTGAGTGTCTGTGTCAAGAATGGACGTGATCACTGTGCGCAGGGACGCACATACAGCCCTGGCCTTCCCAACCAGGTGGAAAAGTTGAAAAAGTAAAGGGCCATGCCAAGGGGCATCCCGGGCTCCGCGGGAGTGCCTTGAAACGCGAGGAGGGCATGTGCGTAGCCCTTTTCAAAGATGTTTTCTCTGAACTGCGGAGGGTGGGTGGATGCTGGTCGTGACAGACGAGTGCGCTTACCAGTTCTCGAGTGGCTTTTGCGGACTCTGGCTCCTTCTCGTATGTAGCCTGTGCAGGAGTTAATGCTGGTGGCACGGTGTGACAGGGTAGGTCGTACGAGATCGTGGACAAGTTGTAGGAGGGTGTCCTGGGGTGACTTGGTCAATGATGGACATGGCGGCGCCATGAACATTTACGCACGACGTCGTCGACGGTGGCGGGACGGATGTGGAATTGAACGGGGGACATGGTCGATGTCGGTAGAGATTATCTTATCTGCAGTTGCTAGGAATTGGGTGGGTTGTTTGTGTACACATGTTTGCGTGCAAACCTTGTTCGTAACTTTTCACCGTACACCAGACACATTTCCCCCTTCCCCCCTTCCTCCGCAGGCATATCTGATCCTTGTCCACCGCTCCTCATGGATCCAGCAAAATTGGCCAAACTGCAGGCGCAGGCTGCAGCTAACCGGCTTGGTGAGCGATTTTCGGTCAGCCATGCCCGCGGTGTGGCCATCGCTTCATCTCTCTACATCTTTCCCCCAAATCATCGGTTCTAACATGTTCCAGGTGGAAAGGGCACCATGCGTCGGAAAGTCGTCCGGAAAACAAAGCCCTCTGCCGCACAAGACGACAAAAAACTACAGGCTGCTCTCAAGAAACTCAATGTACAACCTATTCCCGGAGTAGAGGAGGTAAACATGTTCAGAGAGGACGGAAATGTACTACATTTCACCACCCCAAAAGGCACGTCCTCTTCTTGATCCCATCCTAAATTAATTCCCTGTATACATCGCCGGTGTTTATTTTTTCTCATTACGACGTGTTCCGTCGGCTGAGGGGGATCTGGGGTATTAATCTTGTGTTGCTATTTTCTGAATAGTTCATGCCGCGGTGTCCGCCAACACTTTTGCGATCTATGGCGCAGGACACGTCAAGGAGCTTACGGAGCTGGTCCCGGGCATTCTAAACCAGCTCGGCCCTGACTCCCTCGCATCACTGCGCAAGCTCGCTGAATCTTACCAAGCGATCCAACAAGGGCAACAGAGGCCAGCAACAGGTGGTGTTGAGGATGATGACGACGATGTTCCTGATCTCGTCGAGAACTTTGACGTTGAGGGCGAGCAGGCGACCGCGGCGGCTGCCGATGACAAGGAAAAGCTGGACGACGTGAACTGAGCATACGTGAGGAAGGTGTGGTTCGGATTTACGAGCAAGGGTTGCTGACTGGCACTTCTGTCATATGGGTCTGTCGCTACAGGAGAGGGGGATTACCAAACACAAAACCGGAATTTTGGTGATGACTCTTCTCGATTTCTCTTTCACGCTTCGGCGACTTTCTCTCTTTTCTCTGATGTTCGACTTTTGGTCCACGATGATTGTGTCAAAAGGTGTTGCACCCGTTTGCACGTACTCTGCTCACACTTGCTCGGTTTGCCTCTGTTTGCTTGTTGTCATCCCATCTGTTCTCTTCTTCGTTGCCCCTGTCTCCGGCCCTATCATCAATGTCTGCACTGTATTTCTCCTGGCGAGTGTGTGATTCCGTCCAGGGTGTTGTATGTCGACCATAGTAACTCCCCTTGACCATGCGTTACCCTGGTCGAAGGGACATGGGTGGCTGATTGATTGCTGTGGTCATTGCCCACCCCGCGGACAACATGCCGCAGGGGAGAGACACATGTCCATTTATTGAACGCGTGCTGTAGACCGTCCATGCAAAGGTTGACTTGGTCAACACTTGAGTACTACCAGTGTCTTGCGAGCTCGGGTGGCATAATAGCCGAGCCGACCGGGCTGCACTCGACATTCCCAAGTGTTCATACCGCTCTACGTATCGAGACTGAGAGCTGTAGGGACAGGGGCAGGGACTCCGGGATCCAATATTCAATATTCAATGTTCGATGAGTCGAACGAGATCGAGACTCGAGAACCCAAACGTTTGGCTGTGCAGTTCTAGTGTTACCCGGACGGTCGATCGCGATCGTCGACAGTTCAGTGCGCGGTGTTCAGCTTCTCCTTCTTGTTCTCAGGCCGGCCTTTGGCCAACTTGCGCGTGACTGGGGGCCCTTGTCCCCATTGCCTCCGGATTGGGTTCTCCGAGTGAAACCACCCCTATGTATGTACTACAATCTTCCCTGAAAATCCCACCGTCATGTCATATGATCTTGGAGTTCATGATCGTTGACAGTCGTGAGTCTTTATTAGTATTAGCGTATCTCCACAAAAATGGTGGTTTCCGCGAGGCAGACCTTGTCCCCCTCAGCCAAGTCGACTGCCACGCAACCCTTCAGTTTGATCCCGGAGTTGTCGTGTCGTCCAATGCCTGGAAGATTCACTCGCTTTGAAACACATGGTGAGCAACAGCTCACGTAGTTTGCCACTGACGTCTCATTCGACGACTTTACGATTCTGTAGATGTCCGTTTCCCGACATCCCTAACGGGAGACGGAACCGATGCAATGTGAGCGACGCCTGCACGACCCTTTTAATGGGGGTTACGACCAGAACTTGACTGAGTTCTTGACGGCGTCGTGTCACATAGGAACACAGATTGCGACTACTCCGCGGCATATGTGACGCTGTACACTGATTACGGTCTGGTGGGCCATGGAATGACGTTCACCATCGGTCGGGGAACTGATATCGTGAGTCATCGAGATGCTACCCTTTTTCAGACGCGACGGCGCGTGTCGCTCGCTTTCCCTCTCATCAAAAGTGGCATAGCGCCGATGCCACGGAGTGTCGGGCCTGACCACAGCCACAAACGGGTGGTGGATAGAGGCACATTGCCTGAGAGAGCGCGTTTCCAGTGCCTGTAGCTCCATTTCTCTCTTTCCTTCATTGGACTCATGATCAACAAACGGTGATCGATGGTTTCACGAACAGGTCTGTCATGCCATCCAAGTGGTTTCCCAGCGCTTGATTGGCCGCGATCCCGAGGAGTTTTTTGAGAACATGGGTCAGGGATGGGACTGGATGTCTGGCGACCCTCAGTTACGCTGGTAAGCATTGTCGATCTGATACGTCCGCGTCGGATCGCGCGCTTCGGAAAGTTAACTTTGCATGCATGTGCCTGGCGTTTTATGCTAGGATCGGCCCGGAGAAGGGTATTATTCATCTCGCGTTCGCGGCCGTCAATAATGCGGTGTGGGACATGTTTGCAAGGGCGCGAAAAAAGCCACTTTGGAAGCTCATCGTGGACATGACACCCGTACGTCGTCTCGTGTTTCTCACACGGATGGATGGAATTAGATATTGAGTGTACGTTTTGGTATTGGTTGTTACGCCGCCATCAACCTCGTGGACGCGGCTTCTAGGAAGAGCTTGTCAACGCGACGGCGTTTCGGTACATCACGGATGTGCTCACGCGTGAAGAAGCGCTAGCGATGCTGAAAGGAAAGGAAGGAGGAAAGCGGGAAAGAGAGGCGCATGTGAAAGAGGTCGGGTATGTGCAAACTCTACTTAATCGACGGCTTATCAGCGATAACGTGCGTGGCAGATATCCTGCGTATATTACGTCTGCTGGATGGCTTGGTGAGTTCCAAGAAAAGCTCCTGATTCCCTTTCAATGTCTGCTGTGCGCGATTTGATTAGGCTATTCCGATGAAAAGGTTGCACATCTCACAAAGGAAGCGGTCCAGGCTGGGTGGACACACTTCAAGATGAAGGTCGGG
Source organism: Neoboletus brunneissimus (assembly GCA_003316195.1). Lineage (NCBI taxonomy): Eukaryota > Fungi > Basidiomycota > Agaricomycetes > Boletales > Boletaceae > Neoboletus > Neoboletus brunneissimus. The sequence continues at coordinate 219 of QFEL01001548.1, read as the reverse complement.
GCTTCGCTTGAAGATGATCTGCGACGGGGGAGACTGATCAGGCGCATCATCGATGACCCCAAGAATTATCCTGCCGGTATGTGATAACGATCAGGTGTATGTACATGATACGAGTTATCTGCCAGACAAGCCGCTTCGCGATCCCGATAGCGCAGAGTTGAGAGGGAGGAACGCGGGTCCGACTGGAGCGGTACTGATGATGGATGCGAATCAGGTGTG
>QFEL01001544.1:0-10934 GCA_003316195.1 Neoboletus brunneissimus | reverse complement strand
GGGAAAGATCCGGGGCTGATGCAAGGACAAAAGACAGTGATGGGGAAGATCCCCAGATGTGACCGGTGAAGGTCCAAGGTGATGGGGTGAAGGGGCGTTCCTGGGTAGGCATGGAAACAGATCTATGGCGGAGGGTAGGGCGGAGGAGGTAACTTGGAGTGGGGACGAGGGCAGAAGATGAAGGGTCCAAGTGGTGTCTAGTCATTAGACCAAGCAAGGGGGTCACGTTAGGTACAATGGTGGCCTCCCTAGGCAAGGAGGGACGAGGACGAGGGGTGAGGTACAAGTGTATGGATGGTGCTCACAGGTGTGAGACAGGGGTTGAGCTGAAAAAGGGATAGGGGCTAGGCGAGTTGTAACAGTATCTGCCTGGGATTTCTCCCCTGGCTCCCTTGTATACTTTCGCATTCTTCTTATTCACCTTGATGCTTTTCATTTACCTTACCATTGGCACTATCTGCGCACACCCTTCACCCCAGTCATGTATCTTACCAATGTCATGCTGTAGTTCACCCTTCGCACCCACTTATGTGGCCTTTACCTTGTTTATTTCACACTTGTCACTCAGGCTTGCATGTCCTTCTGACGTCCTTGCCCTTTCCCCATGCTCTTGGCCCACATTCGGGCTCCTCTTCACTCGCATAGTACTTATACTGGACCCTCAAGTACACTCATACCCTAGCTTCAGCTTGCTGGTTCTTCCTCTGGACTTGTATCTTGTTCTTACTGGCTATACCCCTTGTATTCATGTACCCAGCCTATGCAACCCCTTTGATCACCTTCTTCTGTTGTCTGGTGCCCCCCATCAGGACCTTCTCGATAAGAAGTCACCTACCGGTCTATGTCTCAGGCCTACCCAGGTTCGAACATAACACCAATTGTCATTAAGTATCAAAGTTATTCAAGTGGGTAGGTACAGTGATTGCAGTTGATGTGAGCATGATGATAGATGATATGTGCACTTTGTCCCCTGCTGCACACCTATTGTTACGACTTGCAGTAGCCCCTATCCTTTTGCAGCTCAGCCCCTGTCTTACACCTGTGAGCACCGTCTGTACACCTGTACCTTGCCCCTCATCCTCATCCCTCCTTGCCTAGGAAGGCTGTCATCATCCTTAATATGACCCCCTTGCTTGGTCTTACAACTAGACACCACTTGGACTCTTTGTCTTCCGCCCTCATTCCCACTCTGAGTTACTTCCTCCGTCCTACCCTCCACCATAGACCCATTCCCGTGCCTATCCAGGAATGCCCTACTTTCCCATCACCTTGGACCTTCACTGGTTACATCTGGGGATCTTTCCCATCACTGTCTTTTGTCCTTGTATTTGCCTGGGATCTCCCCCCAGCTCCCTCGTACGCTTTCGTATTCTTCTTATTCACCTTGATGCTCTTTATTTACCTTACTGTTGGCGTTATCTATGCACACCCTTCGCCCCAGTCATGTGTCTTACCGATGACATCCTGTAGTTTGCCCTTCTCATCCGCTTATGCAGCCTTTACCTTGGACATTTCACACTTGTCACCTAGGCTTGCGCGTTCTTCTGACGTCCTTGCCCTTGGCCCACATTTGGGCTCCTCTTCATTCACATAGTACTTATACAGGACTCTCGAGTACACTTATACCCTAGCTTCAGCTTACTGGTTCTTCCCCTGGACTTGTACCCAGTCCCTACCGAAGCTACCCCACTTGTATTTGCGTACCCTGCCTATGCAACCTCCTTGATCACCTTCTTCTGTTGTCTGGCACTCCTGTCAGGACCTCCTCAATAAGAAGTCGCCTACTGGTCTACATCTCAGGCCTACCTGGGTTTGAATGTAACACCTATGCTAGGGTGAATCGTTTCAATCTCCGATCCAAATTTGGAAGACAATGCCACACTTTTCACAGCTAACAATGCAAATCCAAACATTCAAAGTAGTTCCCAAACAAGCTCTAAGGATAAGTATTTACCAATTAAGTGGCTGTGATATTGTACCTCATCTATGTCAGCATTGTAGCACATTACTTACTGTAACTTATGTACTTTTGGACTACTTACCTGAGGGAAATGATGCCTGTCAAGTAATAAGTAATTCATAAGGATATTTTAAGCAATGTCAAGTGTTACGTTCCTGCCGGTTAGCTGGAGACGTAGGCCCGGTAGCATCTTCTGATCGAGGGAGTCCTGACGGGGGCGCCAGACAGCAGCAGAAGATGATCAAGAGGTGGACATTGGCAAGGTGCGAAGTACAGGTGCTACATCGCTAGAGGGAGTCCAGGGTCTAAGGTGCAGGGTACTAGGGGAATACCAGGCAAGACGAAGATAGGGAAATAAGTGTACTAGGTGTCCGGTATATAAGTATACGAATCAAGAGGAGCCCGAATGTGGGCCAAGGGTGTTGGCAAAGGGCAGGGACGTCAAAAGGACGTGCAAGCTATAGTGCCAGATGTGAAGTAAACGAGGGTGGGGCCGCGTAAGCAGGGCGAAGGGGAAACTACAGCATGACGTCAGTGGACGCATGACTAGGGCAAGGGTGCGCGTAGATAGCGCCGTCGGTAAGGTAAATGAAAGGGGGTAAGGTGAATAGGAAGAAGAGAAAGCGTACGAAGAGACCAGGGGGAGATCCTGGGCAGATACATAGATAAACGATGGTGATGGGGAAGATCCCCAGATGTGACCGGTGAAGGTCTAAGGTGACGGGAGAGTGGGGCGTTCCTGGATAGGCACGGGAACGGGTCTATGGCGGAGGGTAGGGCGGAGGAGGTAACTCGGAGTGGGGATGAGGACGGATGACGAAGAGTCCGAGTGGTGTCGGGTCGTCAGACCAAGCAAGGGAGTTACGTTGGAGACAATGACGGCCTCCTTAGGCGAGGAGGGACGAGGACTAGGGGTGGGATGCAGGTGTACAGACGGTTCTCACAGGTGTGAGACAGGGGTGAAGCCGAAAAAGGGATAGGGGCTAGGACGAGTTGTAACATCAAGTCACAACTGAGCGTTGACAAGGCACATGTGGACAAGCAATTAATGTTACAATTTACTTCTCACCCTACTCTTTTTCTTTCTCCTTGCTACACTTGTCTCTCTCACTCTCAACTATGCCCTCCCCTTAATGTTGCCTCAGCTCAGCTTTTTACTTTTGCAGCTTTTTGACCAGCTTTTGCTTCTAGCACAGCCATTTCTTTGTGGATCTCAATGCATCCCAGTATATGAAATGTAGCCTATATTCTTGGCTATCAGACAAAAAAAGAATTATGGAAATGTATCCAGCCCTTCATGAGATATAGCCCTAACCCTACCTATTATTGACACCAGCTCTACTCTGAGCTGGCAAATGGCTTAAGTGAAATATCTCAGGATTGGTTGGTTCAATTTATGTAATTCTTTTTTTATCTGAAAGCCATTGCTAAAGGCCACATTTTATTCCTTATACATATAAGGATCCATAAAGAATTGCATGAGATAAAAAAATAACAGCTTGAAGCTGCAGCAACACTACCACTGATCTTAATTGGTGCCTTTCATTTCACTTAAACTCTAAATCTACAAAGCCTCGCCCGGGTTCTATTCTGAACCATTCCCCTCCACCCCAGATAGTGATCCATTTCATCTCCACCTTTCATCTCTGAGTATTTCCTCCATTTCCATTCCCTCTATGCCCTTGCTGTAGTACCCCCGTCTGGACACTTACATGTACCACTTTCCCTTCACCTTTGTCTTGCCTATCTCAGCTTGGTCTGTGCATAGTAGGGTACACTATTTAACTTGCTAGCTAGTACTTCTGTCCCCTAGCTTAGCTTCCTAAATCATACCTTTGAAAGCTTACCCTTATGTGATCCCCCTGTTACAACTTGCCTAGCCCCTATTGTTATGAATCACTAGGGGTGGGATACTGAACACTGGCTGCGACTACTGGGGAACTACACTCAACCTTTGAGCAAAGAGATACAGTAAAAGATGGGATGGTAATAGCCAACTTCCAGGTTGAACTGTTAGAGTTCCAATAGAACCACAAGGCAAAAAACACATTTAAGCCTGCTAGTAATTCCTGAAGACCAGAACAAAGTGGATTAGACTGGGGATTCCAGTCGCATAGTATCTACTTTATATATGTTACAAAATTGCACACAGACCATGCTTGGCATGGGAAATATTAGTGATGGGATGATGTTACAATTTATCCATACATTTACTCTTCTTTCTACTCTTTTCCCCTTCGCTTGTCCCTAGCCTTACCTATGCTTCTCACATTTTACGCTTCTGTCAAGTCACAGTCGGTCACGTCCCTTCTCATTTAAACCTTAAACTACATAGCCTAGCCCGGGTTCTATTCCAAACCCTTCCCCTCCACCCCAGGCAGTGCCCCTTTCATCTCCGCTTTTCATTTCCAAGTATTTCCTCTGTTCCATTCCATTCCGTGCCTTTGCTGTAGTACCCCTGCTCAGACACTTTGCATACACCCTCCCCTTCACCCAACACTTACCATTCCTGACTTGGTCTGTGCACAGTAGGATACCTTATTTAAGCAGCTAGTTAGTATGGTTGTACCTGTTACAACTCACCTAGCCCCTATCCCTTTTTCGGCTCAGCCCCTGTCTCACACCTGTGAATGCCATCTGTACACTTGTACCTTGCCCCTCATCCTGGTCCCTCCTCACCTAGGGAGGCCATCATTGTCCCTAATGTGACCCCCTTGCTTGGTCTTACTGTTACGTTCAAACCTGGGTAGGCCCAAGACGTAGACTGGTAAGTGACTTCTTATTGAGGAGGTCCTGACAGGGGTGCCAGACCACAGAAGAAGGCGATCAAAGGTGTTGCATAGGCAGGGTATGTGAATACAAGAGGTATAGCCGGTGGGAACTAGGTACAAGTCCAGAGGAAGAACTGGTAAGCTGAAGCTAGGGTACAAGTGTATTCGAAGGTCCAGTATAAGTACTATGTGAATGAAGAGGAGCCCGAATGTGGGCCAAGGGCATGGGTCAAGGACGAGGACATCAGAAGGACACGCAAGCCAAGGTAACAAGTGTGAAATGTCTAAGGTGAAGGCTGCATAAGCGGGGTGAAGGGTGAACTACAGCATGACGTCGGTAAAACGCATGACTGGGGCAATGGGTGTGCCAATAGCACCAACAGTAAGGTAAATGAAGGACAGCAAAGTGAATAAGAACGAGGGAAAGCGTACGAGGGCGCTAGGAGGAGATCCTGGGCAGATACAAGGACAAATGATGGTGATGGGGAAGATCCCCAGATGTGACCTGTGAAGGTCCAAGGTGACGGGAAGGTAGGGCATTCCTGGATAGGCACGGGAATGGGTCTATGGTGGAGGGTAGGACAGAGGAAGTAACTTGGAGTGGGGACAAGGGCGGAAAATGAAGAGTCTGAGTGTCATCTAGTCATAAGACCAAGCAAGGGGGTTACATTGAGGACAATGATGGCCTCCCTAGGTGAGGAGGGCTGTTATGGTTCGACCTAGGAATGGGCGACCATAGACCCGAAAGATAGAAGCTTTAGCTAGAGGGGCAGGGTTGAGGGTGAGACAAGGTACAACAGATGCCAAGGGGTGGAGACGCAGGTGGAGACAAGAATCAAAGGTCCAATGTCTCAGTTGACTCAGGTCTAAGGCCTTATTGTCAAGTACAAAGAATGTGAGGGACTAAGCTGGTCCAGTGACAGGCGAAGTGGAATCGCACAGAGGTGAGCTTCAAGGTGTAGATTCGGGAAGCTAAGCTAGGGTACAAGAGCGCTAGCTAGCTGTTTTAAGTAGTGTACCCTACTGCGCACAGACCGAGTCAAGAAAGGTAAGTACAGGGCGAAGGGGAGGGGGTGCGCATGGTGTCTGAGCAGGGGTACTACAGCAAGGGCACAAAATGGAATGGAACGGAGGCAATAGCCGGAGATGAAGAGTGGAGATAAAAGGGGCACTGCCCAGGGTGGAGGGGAAGGGTTTGAAGAAAAACCTGGGCTAGGCTGTGTAGGTTTAAGGTTTAAATGAAAGGGGCCGTGACCGACTGTGACTAATGAGAGTGAGAGACGTAAGAAGCATAGGTGGGGCTGGGGCAAGCAAAGGGAAAAGAGCAGGAAAAAGGTAGACATAAGGTAGATGTAGGAATGAATCGTAACAAGGAATGAGGACGAGGGGCGCGGTACAGGTGTATAGACAGTTCTCACAGGTGTGAGACAGGGGTTGAGCTGAAAAAGGGATAGGGGGTAGGTGAGTTGCAACACTTATGACTAGACATCACTTGGACTCATCATCTTCCGCCCTCGTCCCCACTCCAAGTTACTTCCTCTATTCTACCCTCTGCTATAGACCTGTTCCCGTGCCTATCCAGGAATGCCCTGCTACCCCGTCACCTTGGACCTTCACCGGTCACATCTGGGGATCTTCTCCATTACTATCATTCATCCTTGCATCTGCCCGGGATCTTCCCCTGGCTCCCTCGTATGCTTTCTCTTGTTCTTATTCACCTTGTTGCTCTTCATCTACCTTACCATCGGCGCTATCTGTGCACCCCCTTACCCTAGTCATACGTCCACCAATGTCATGCTGTAGTATTCCCCTTCACCCCACTTACACGGCCCTTACCCTCACTTATTTCACACCTGGCACTTTAGCTTGCGTGTCCTTCTGACATCCTCGCCCTTTGCCCACACCCTTTGCCCACATTTGGGCTCCTCTTGATTCACTTACTTATATACTGGACCTCTTAGTACACTGGTTTCTTATCTTCGTCTTACCTGGGTATTCCCCTCACATTGTAGCACCTATACTTTGCACCTATGCCCAATGTCACACTTTGACTTTCTCCTACTGTTGTCTGACACCCCCGTCAGGACTTCCTCAACTAGGAGAAGCTCCCAGGTCTACATCTCCAGCTACCCGGTTGGAATGTAACAATACCCTAGCTTAGCTTTCCGAATCTTATCCTTGAAGCTCACCTCTGTGCAACCCAGCTTTGCCTGTCACTGGACCAGCTTAGACCCTTGCTACCTTCATCCTCAACAACAAGGCCTTAGACCTGAGTCGACTGAGGCTTTGACCTTTGATTCTTGCCTCCTGCTGCGCCACATTTCCCCTCATTACCACCTTCGCCCTCCTTTCGCCTCCTTTGTCAAGAGCTTCTACCTTTCAGGCCTATGGTTGTTCCTTCCAGGTCGAACCATAACAGATGACTAATGTGAGAATGAGATGAGTAATAAAGAAGCAACGCGTGAGAGAAGAGCAGAAATTGATAACACATGTTGATGATGTCATAGGCCTAGACCTAGTCACATGTGTGTTCCCATGGTCACATGCATGCATCGAGAGAATTTTGAAGATAAAGTGTTAAGTCAATGTTAAGTGTGAAAAATGAAAAATAAGGTGTATATTATTACACTACCCCCTCTTTAAGACTTATATTCCAGGCAAGTCCCTTGGAAGTTTGTTTTAGTTAAGTTTTCATAAGGAGAAAAAAGAGAATTAAAATCGGAAAATGTAAGTTTGTGGAGTTTGTGAGGTGTAAAAGGGTTTTGATGATGGAATTCAGCTACTGCATCTGGGGCAGTGTTGATGATATTGCTGGTTTCCCAGGTATGGTCGGTTTCATCATATCCCTTCCAATGAACAAGATATTCTAATTTCCATCCTCGCATTCTGGAAGCTGCCACATAATCTACTTCAAACTGTTCTTCCCCTTTTTCATCAATCTCAATTGGGTCAGGGCATAGTACTGGTTGCCCTGGGAGAGTTTCTCTATAAGGTTTGATCCAAGAGATATTAACTACTGGGTGAACCTTGACTGTTCTTGGTAGTTTTAATTTGACTGCATTGGGAAGAACCTCTAAAATCTTGTATGGTCCTATCCATTTTTGGGTCAGCTTCTTTGCAGTGTACAGAAGTTTGAGTTTCTCCATGGACAACCACACTTTTTGTCCTTTTCTATAATCGGGTGCTTTGAACCAGGTTTTATCTGCAGTGCATTGCATCCGTTCTCTTGTTTCCTCCAGAGCTGCTTCTACCTCCTTGTGACTTTTGTTATGATCTTTCCTACATCTACTCTTTTCCTATTCTTTTCCCTTTGCTCGTTCCAATCCTACCTATGCTTCTCACACCTCACACCTCTGTTAGTCACGGTCGGTCACATTCCTCTTCATTTAAAACCTTAAACTACACAGCCTAGCCCAGGTTCTATTCTGAACCCTTCCCCTCCGCCTTGGGCAGTGCCCCCTTTCATCTCTGCTTTTCATCTCTGAGTATTGCCTCCATTCCATTTCATTCCGTGCCCTTGCTGTAGTACCCCTGCTTGGACACCATGTGCACCCTCTTCCCCTTTGCCCAATACTTACCCTTCCTGACTCGGTCTGTGCGCAGTAGGGTACATTATTTAAACCGCTAGCTAGTGCTCTTGTACCCTAGCTTAGTTTCCCAAATCTACTCCTTGAAAGCTCACCTTCATGCAATCCGTGTTACGGACCAGTAACTATGATATTCATTTTTCACCTTACTTTTCATTTTACGACTTATCATTTTTCTTTATCTTATCAGATTAGATATCTGATCCATTACAATCTCATCTTATCCTTCCTTTATCTAATGATCACTCATCACATCACAGGAAATAACATTGTAACCACTCAGACTCCTATTTCATTCATCATGTGACCGATTGTCACATAACTCATTCCTCGTATCTATAGATCTCCCGATCCAGATCTATCTCCATTTAGTTTCATTACTGACACTTCTATTTAGACTTTCATATATCTATAGTAGGTTATATTCATTCTCACGATCATCTCCGTGCAGTGCACATTATGCTTCTCTTCCATTTTGTCACACCTCATGTGTTGCATGACTATTTAATCTCCACTTCTTCCATTCTATGATCCATGCTTCTACCTCATGTATTTAATTACCGATGATCCTATACCGTAGATTCAATATCGACATGTACAAACAGTAGTTTAGTATATAAAGATCCAAGAGACTATGACTGCACCCCAGTCTAGTTCTCTTGGAAGTTACCTGCAAAGGTCTCGTTACATTCAAAGAGTTCCCTCTATCAGCAACTTTCCCAGTCTTAGTTGGTTGTTGACTTGCCTAAGCCTTGAGCTTTGGGTCATTTCAATCTGTCTTCGCCTGTCACTGGACCAGCTTAGCCCTTTGCCTACTTTGTGCTTGACAACAAGGCATTAGACCTGAGTTGACTGAGGCTTTGGACCCTCGATCCTCGCCTCCGCCTGCATCTTCGCCCCTTGGCGTCCTCTGTACCTCGTCCTTATCCCCACCTTCGCTGTGCCCAGCTAGAGCCCTTACCTTTCGGATCTATGGTTGTTCATTCCTAGGACGAACCATAACAACTTTTCTCCATTTGATTGGCAAATTCCCCTGCCAGGTTGGATGCTTTCCCTTTGAAGCCCATGTGTGGGGCGTAGTTATGTGTAATGGTGAATGGGATAGTTCCAGTGGCGGTAGTGAGGGAATTGTTGTGATGGAATTGTGCCATTTTGATCCAATCAACCTATTCTTCCTGATGCTTTGATACATAAGCGTGGAGATACTGTTCCAATTCCCGATTTATTCTCTCGGTTTGGCCATCAGTTTGGGGATGGTAGGTGGTAGACACCTTTTGGAAAATGCCTAGAAGTTTACACAGCTGAGATGTGAAGTCCAATACAAACAGGGGTCCTCTATTGGAAACTATTGTAGATGGGAGTCCATGGATACACCAAACATTATCTCTGAATAGAATAGCTAGGTTCTTTGAAGAGACTGTATCGTAACAAGGAATGAATATAACTTCTTCAGAGAAGTGGTCTACCACTATGCAAATAGCCATGAAAGAATGAGAGGGTGGCAGTCTCATTATGAAATCGACAGATATATCTTCCCAAGGGTGTTTAGCCACAGGAAGTGGCATGAGTTTGCCGGCAGGTGCCTTGCTCTTTCCTTTGGAAAGGGCACATGCTTGGCATCTATCTACATAATTTTTAACATCTTTTGTTACACCAAGCCATGAGAAGTATCATGTTAGAAGATGAATGGTGTATCCTTGTCCAGAATTTCTACCAATGGATGAATTGTGGCAAATTTTAAGAAGTTGGGTACGTAGAGATTTGGGTATAAATATTTTGTTTTTTGGATTTTTGAATATTTTTTGTTCAGAATCAAAAAAGTAGTCATTTATAGAATCAATTCCCATGAAACTTGATTTGGATTGTAAGGTATCGAAAAAGTCTGAGGATAAAGAAATATTGTTAATGAAAACGGAGGGAGGTAATACAGTAATATTAGTGTTGTGATCTTGTACAGCGTCCCCATGATCTGGTCATCAAGAGAGGGCATTGGCTCACCCATTACTTGATCCAGGTTTATAAATAAATGAATAGTTGAACTCTTGTAATAAAGTGTGCCATTGGACTTGATGGCCAAATAGAGTTTGTGGTTTTATCCAGTATTCGAGATTTTTATGGTTGGTCCAAATCTCGAAACCTTCCCTACCAATTAGAGAGTGCCTCCACTCTTCTAATGCTTGGATGACTGCTAAAAGTTCTTTGTTGTAAATAGGATAGTTCCTTTTGGCACTATCAAAGGAATGTGATATGAAGGCACAGGGGCACCATAGTCTGTCATCACATTTTACTGAAAGGACTGCTCCAGTGGCTATATCCGAGGCATCAGTTTCAACTCGCATTTCCTTGTTACAGCCTGGATAGGTGAGGAGGGGTGCTTCTTGGAATTTTCCTTTTAAGGTTTGAAATGCTGTTTCTTGAGTCGCTCCCCACGTAAATGGTGTGTCCTTCTTGGTAAGGTTGTTTAGGGGGCATGTGATCTCAGCAAATCCTTGGATAAAATGATGATAATACAGTGACCTCAAAAACCCTTTCCATGTTGGCTCTAAATGTGGTGTGTGAAGTGCACTGCCAAACAGCATGGGAATCTCACTTAGCTTTGGTGGAGGTATAGATAGT
>QFEL01001540.1:8149-28102 GCA_003316195.1 Neoboletus brunneissimus | reverse complement strand
CCCTCGAGGTTAAGGATCCAAGTTTATCATCGCCATCCACACCATACACAAAAATAAGAGGTTCTCCACGCTGCCATGCTTCATACAAAGTTTATCGCCATCTGCCCCATGCATAAAAATAAAAGGTTCTCCACGCCCGTCATCCACATCACCGTGGTTTATTCAAAGCTTACCGACGTCCGCGCCGTGCATAAAAATAAGAGGTCGCCCGCGCCGCCATGAACGTTTATCCAAATCGGTCGAGTTGAGGTGAGACGACCAGGACGAAGGTAACAGCGGTCAAGCCAAGCACCACCGTTAGTCCGCTGTCGAGGCCAAGTTGCAGCCCGACGAACGTTGTCCGAAACAAGGGCTACTCACTGTATCTGAAGATCTTTCACGCGTCACGGACTCAGTCCACGCTCACCGTGATGCCAGGCTGAGACTCGAGCTGCTCGCTTTTCCTCCAAGTCGATTTCATAACGCATAACGTCCTGTTTTGGAGTAATATGCTCGATGCTACATGATAGGTCAAAGAGCCCCTCGCTTATCCAAGGGCTGCTTCACTCACCCTGTAGACAAACTCACTCATAGATGAATCCGCTCGCACAGCAAGTGCCCCACGCCACCCGACGGTGTGACCAATGCGTGTCATTTTTTCCTTCACAAAGTTCCCGGAGTAACCCGTGTGATGAATATGGCAAAGCAACGACGAGCGCGCCGCCGAGCACCTCGCATCATGAACATTTGAACGACGAAGACCACTGAGTCATGTGTGACTCCGCGGCTCGTTATTGCTCCTTGTTTCTGTTCCTAACCGAGGTGATGACGCCATTCTCATGATCGATCAACTCGCAGAACTTTGAAACGGAACCGCTCAAATCCCTCGGCGTAACTCGGAGATGCTTCCCCGCACGCGCATCCGCCGGTGAGTAAACCAATAAACAAATGATGCGATCTTTTAGCGGTCGACATACGGTCTCGGCGGAGGGACGACCGCCAGCACAAAGTTCCTAGTACTCATGTCCGCAAAAAAAAGGTTCTCTTCTCCGCACAATCAGAATGTGGAGTATTTGATCAATGATTGTGAGGATGATGGCGTGTGCGTCGTTACGACGGCGTTTTCAAGGTCTCGACCTTTTGTTTTTAGAATCCTGATCCCCGCCATTCCTCTTTTTTTTTTTTGATAATTAGCGGTCCAGCCTGGGCCCACGACGGCACCGGAAAAACACGTTCGTTCTCACCGCCTATGAAGTAGTTTACAGGTTGGCGTTAGAAACCCGCAACGTGGTTACTAGACATGTGGTGGGACCGGTGCGATAGCTATCGCTTACATGACAGAATTGGCACAAATTACTCACAGCGTGCTGGACTCGACTATTCATTGAAGTCCCGTTCAGTTTGGGACCACTGGAGAAGTCTGTGTAAACGCGCAAATAGTGGGCTTTAGTAGATGTAGACGGTATATACATTGTTGGACGTGTTCATTTATTGACCGTCGTAGACACAGCAGGTCTTATACATAACCTGTGGCTGAGATCACTATATACGGTTGATTTATTGATTCTCCGATAATTCGGCCTGTTCGGCATAGCTCGCCGCACGCGGCTTGCTTACTGATGAGTCCGTGTGCTCATGTCTAGCACAGAGAATCTAGGGTACTAATCTACGGTGGGTGATAAGTGGGGATTCACTCGCAATAATGGTATTGACTTTGTATCCTCAAGAAAGCACACTCGTGGTTGCAATGCGCAGCCATGGGGAATTCAGAGTCCGCTTCGGCTGCCTCACGGCACGCGCGTCACTTGCATGATCCTACTGATTTTTTTTATTTTTGTATCTCGACGAAAGGAGAACAGAATGGTCTTGTTCAGCTTCGTAGCGTCGAGAAAATTTTCAAACACGGTTTTTTTTTGTACCCTGGCGAAATACTGACTGTTGAGCGAAATAAGGGGTTTTTGAAGGTAACTAGGTATGAAGTCTGACCGCGGAGCACATAGTAAAGTCTCTACACTGGCTATGGGGTTGGTCGTACCTCGGTGACAGCGTTGATACCTTGCATGAAACCCGACAAGTGCATGACGTCTGAAACCGAGACCGAGCACTCAGACAATAAGCTCAGTGGACAAGATCATAACTCAAATGATGATAATAAATTTGATGACATATAGTGAGACAAAGCTCAATACACTAGAGTACTACACTGGCGACGTGTCTAATAGTATTGAAGAGAATAATAGAAAAGAAGCGAGACCTGTCTATCCGCCGACGATATATATGTGTATTGTGTGCCCTTACGACACGCAGCATAGTAAAGTCGAAAAAAAGAAGAAAGTGAGAGCGTTGTGATGTGTGTAAAGGCGAATAATGAATAGATGGTAACAAAAAACTCTCATGTTTTTAATAATACACTGCATGCTCTCTCCACGCTAGATCGCAGACAGAATTTAGAGCCCACGTGCCTCGAGACGGTTGCGGAAGATCTTCTGGAAACCAGGAACATGGTCGAAGTCCATGAGCGTGTAGTGCTGTCCGGGGACATCAGTGTACGTGGGCTCGCCACGGCTGAAACCTCCCCAAGGCTTGAGCTGGTTGTTCAACCAGTCCTCTTTGCTACCACGGAGGGGGATGGCGTAGAACACATCGAGCACCGCTGAAATAAATCATGTCAGTACAATGAGGGGTGGACGAGGAAATACGATCAACTCACAAACTGAGCTACTCGGTTCGTATGTCTTACCGCACTCGATGAGTGAGCCGGCGATGTCGACCCAGTGGTCAAGCCTCTCGGGCGTAAGCTGAAGTTCAAGGAGACGTTCGGGGGGAGACAGCTTCCAGACAACGTCGAGTTGTTCCTTGCGCGTGAGAGGCCTCAATGCAGGTGCGAGATCATTGGCGTCTTGCTTGCTCACGAGACCAAGGAAATACGAGAGGTTGAGCATACCGCCCGTCCAGTCGATCTCGTGCATCCGGTCTGCGATGTGGGGAGGAATGTTGATGAGACCAGTGAACTTGACTTCATCACCCATTGCTTCCAAGCGTTTGGCAACCTCGAAGGCGACGACACCACCATATGAGTAACCAGCGATGGCATACGGACCGTGGGGTTGCGTGCGCTTGACGGCGGCGGCGTAGGATGACACCATTTCATCCATGGAGCCGAAGAATGGGTGCCCGGGCTCGAAACCCCGTGCACGGAATGCGTAAAATGGCCGCTCGTTCTGGAAGTACTTGGCGAGGTTGACGAAGATGAGGACTTCACCGACACCAGGGTGAACCATGAAGATTGGTGTCTTGCTACCGGTGAGGTTGAGAGGGACGATTGGATCGTACTCCTCGGTACTCGCGTCCTTGGAAATCAACGAGTCGACGTATTTTGCCAAGCTGGAAACAACAGGGTGTTTGAGGATCTGAATAGTTGGGATCTCAGGCAAATCAAAGGCAGCCTCTCCCTCGCGCTTGAGTCTGATGACATCGATGGAAGTACCACCGAGTTCAAAGAAGTTTTCGCTAGCAGAGATGTCGTTCACGCTGAGGTTGAAGATGTCGGCGTAAATGCGAGCCAAGGTCTTCTCAGTCTCGGTGGATGGGGCAGTGAAACTGGCACCGCGAGCGATGCTCAACAACTCTTCAGCGTGGGCGATATGCTTAGCGAGCCCACCCTGCTTGAACTGGTTGACGAGACGAGCCCTGGAGAGCTTTCCAAGGGTCGTCCTCTCCATTTGATCGGCGGGAATAGGGACGATGAGTTGAGGGGGAAGAGTGATCATCTTGACGGAGATATCACGAAGAGCGCGGTGGGTAGCGAAGAGCTTGGCGGGAGCGTCCTCGCCGTTGAGATCGAATGTTGGCGAGTAGAAAACGACGAAGCCTTCAGTCTCTTGGCCGGGCGCACGGTAAGGTGCAGCAGCAAGAAGGGAGTGAGCAACACCCTCGACCGTTTGGAGATGCGTCTCCAGTTCCGGAATACCGTACGAGACACCGTGTACGATGACAGTGTCCTTGATACGTCCGCTCAACCTCATTTTTCCGTTTTCGATGATTCCGACGTCGCCGGTGCGGTACCAACCGCCCTCAACGAAACTGGAAGACGTCGCTTCGGGGTTGTTGTAGTACCGAACGAATATCATTGGACCACGGACTTGGAGCTCTCCGCTCTGACCAGCAGGGCGGGGAGTTACGCCGTCTGCGGGATTCACGACGCGCATCTCGCACCCGGCAATGGGCGTCCCCAGCTCCAAGAATTCGTATGCAGGAGGGGTGGCCAAGACGTCAATAGGGTCGTAAATGCAACCAGCGCTGAAACGACACCGTTAGATCACCGATGCAATTATGCACACCAATAACTTACCAAGTCTCAGTCATACCGAAGCCAGCAGAGATGACAAACGATGCGTCGCCATTCTTCGCGAGGCTCTTCAGGGTTCTGTTGAAAGCGACAGCGGTACTGCTGACAACAGCTTCACCACCACTGTTGATGCGCTTCAGGGAAGCGAGGTTGACTGTGCCGAAAAGGTCGGTGCGTTTCTCGAGGTCGCGTGTAAGTTTAGCAAGCAAGAAGTTGGGTGCGAATGCGATCTCGATCGACTGAATCAAACAACAGTAAGACATACGAAGCCTGGAGCATGATTAATCACAAACCTTTTCCTCGATCAGGCGAAGGTATCGCAAGGGGTCGGAGAGGATGGCAGACGCGTGAACGTGCAGCTGCGAAGCACCATACAGGAGTGGTGTGAAGTGCATTTCGAGGGATCCAGCGACATGGTCGAATCCCACCCCTGATTCAACATTAGTACGCCGTCTAGTATGTAACCATGTAACCCACAGTTCATGATGTTAGACTGCGAAGTAAGACCATAGCTTTGGCCCTTGGCGTGGCATGCAGCGATGGTAGTGCGGTGCGTGTGGACGACGGCCTTGGAGAAGCCGGTCGAGCCGGAAGTCAAGAAAAGGATTGCTTCATCGTCAGCCTTGGGTTGGTGGACAGCGAAGTCAGCGTCCAAGTTCTCAGCTGAGGCTTTCAGCTCGGAGAGCAAGTGGATGTCAAGACCGGGGATTGACATCACTTGGTCGGCACCACTCTCGTTCGTCAACCAAGTTGCCGAAGAGAAAAGATTCTTGATGTGAGCGATGTGACCCTCCTTGTGTGCCTGCTGAGCACTCAAGGCGGGCTGCAAGCAAGGCACGTAGCCGGCGAGGAGACAGGCCCAAACGGCAGCCATGTTGTCCTCGTGTTCAGTAAGGTAGACGACGATGACGGATCCAGTGGGCTTGCCCCAGGCACGGATGGCCTTTGCCAGGGAGAGGGCATACTGACTGAATTCGCTGAACGTCTTGGTTTGGATAGAAGAATCGTGGGCAGAGGAGGAGACAAAACCCAGTTGATGGTCAGGGTATTGATAAACGGCCCGAGAGAGAACATCAATGAGAGTCTCTGGGACGGTTGAGTTTGAGAGAGAAGCCTTCAAATCATGAATGGCATCTACAGGAGCGACGGGGGAAGAAACAGCGACGGGTGCCATGAGTAGTAATCGGGGTGTAGATAAGTAAGCTAAGTGTTAGGCTGAGTGAGCGCACGTCGATGTCTAGGAGGGAGGACTTGGTTGGTGAGTGTTGGTCGGCCCTAACCCTCATCTTTTATACGTTACGGGAGGTAGATCCTTTTCGCAATGGCTGCACTGCTGAGCACGCTCGGCTGTGTAAACGATTGATCTCAGATTCCAAATGCAAAATTGGAGGTGAGCAATTGATGAATTACATCCGATATCAGGCATGAAGTAAAGCTCCGCACACCTCCGTAGTCCGCATGTAGTGCCGATCGAAGATTGGCTTGGCACACAGAAGCATTGGACCGCGGGCCGTGCCTATGATACCGCACTGCCAGCGCTGCAACGGTGGATGATAGGGTGGAGAAAGGCAGGCGCGCTGCACGACTGACTAATCTGCAATGGAGGCGATGAGTTGAAGAGGAAGTGGTTAGCAGCCGGTTTGATTGAGTAACTGAACCAGCTCACGGTTCTCGGTCGCAAAATCGATGAAGACGTGAGGAATGAGCGACCCGATTTCGTGTAACTAAACTTTGGCTGCACATCACCAGATGGCCCGGTAACTCCGTCCTAATGGCCTTCTTTCTCCCTCCACTGGGCCCCCCACCGCCCAACGCCGCACGGGGCGGACTTGCGCCGACATTGGTCGCCAAATCGCCGCCCGGTATTCGATGGCCTCCATACCCGATGGTCTTTTCGGCTTCCAGTGAACATCGATCGCTCCGGAGGCGAGCAAGTGGCGACTCAAGTACTCCCCCATCGACGGTTTGATCAAAGTACGTCAATGATTCACAGGTTCATCCCAAGCCCATCCACACACTCCGTGATACCCGGCAACGGGAACAAATCGTTATCTTATTCGCAAACACCAATCGTATTTGTCTGTAAAGGGTGCTGGTTCACCAGCGCCCGCTATGAAGACGAACACTTGGTGAAAGCGTTATAATAGTTCGTCAGTTCAGCCGGCGTGCATCCCCGCGACCTGGTTGATTCTGTAGAGCGTGTTTCCAGATCCATACGACATGTAACCAATTTGTCCTGCCGTGAAGCGCACTCCCAGTGGACTTATGGTCACTATACTAGGCCAGCAAAGGCTCTGGTTAGCGCCCAATACACATCTCTCCAATCTGTTATTTGACATTCAAAGTTTAACGCCATTCTTGCACTGCCAAGCCAGTTCTCGTTCTCTCTATCGAGACTCGGATGGCTCATCGAAACGAGCACGGTTCAAGCTATCTAACCTCCATATCTCCTGCACTTTAAGGGAGGGATTACCGATCATCCGTTAGCTTCGCAGGCTGGATGAAGGCGTGAAGTTCAAGCTAGCCAAAGGAGTGGGATGCAGACCTTGTGCTTCCGCACAGGTTTCCTCGCTAAATCACGAACATTTGAATTCTGGTGTGTGCGCACACTGCCTTTCGGCTGCAGCTGCAGATACTCATAATCTCCGCAGAATATCGCAGATACGGTCCTTGCAGAAAAGTCAATTGAGTATCCCCGTGGCCACGCGGAGCTAGTTCGTACGTATCTAACTTTTTTCGTTCGTAGCGTCCCTTTTGTGGGACATTCAGGGACCATAAAAATCAGCCGGTTAGTTAGGGGTCCGATGGCAACCTCTATGGCGCATGACTCAACTGGAGCTCGCATCCGCCGTCAGCATCAGAACGTTGATGATATGATCATCCTATGCTATGTGGGCCGTACCTGGTATTGCGTCAGCTACCTTCGGTTACTCCACGAAATGAGTAAGAAAAATTGCTCTCCTTTGGTTCCAAAGGTCATTACCTACACATACTTCGTTTAAGAGCCATGCCGTCGGTATTTACACATAGCCATCAGATCGTGCCGTTCGCCGTCGGAGGCAAAGTAACGATTGGCAAACGTACTTTGCCCACTCACCTGCTCCAACCAATGTTCAGACTAGAACCATTCTACGATCCAATCGCTAGACCCCAGACCATCAATTCTTCCTAGTCCCTTTTCAGATCTTTCTGCGGATCCTCCATCTGATTCCCCGCAACCGTCATGGCGACGACGTAGAGCGAATACTACGGTTTCAAGGACAGAAAGACACGTCAACACATTCACTTTGCAAGACGACCCTACCGATTATTCAGCTTGCTTCACAATCATGGCAGTACTAGCTGACATACATCACCCCGTCTAATCTCATAATTCTCCGTTTCCAATGAGTTGCCCACCATCAACATGCCAGTGTACCTGCGCCCGTAACGCGGGCGATCACTTCTGGCGAAGCCGGTAGTTCCGACCACCGACGGTCACTAGCTCGAAGTACAGTACAGTCTCTTTCCAAGTGAAGTTGAGAATTAGATAGTTAACCGCCGCCGTTATATCGCATCCACGAAAAAAACGATGCCCTGATTGACACAACAAATCACTCGTTTAACGGGCCCTGGTGGTTCAACACCACCTGCGGCAAAGACGATTAACTCAGCGGTTGATCCAGCTGAGAGAATCTCCCTGCTCCCCCATTGTCGACAGTCTACCTGCTCACTTGCTACTAGAGTACATCCGAGCATGATGTCGGCATGGTTTCTCCATCATTTCCTCCCACAATAAATAATCAGAGACGAGACAACCTCACACTCGTTTGTTAACGGCGCTCAGGGGTTCGTGTATTCTCTCCTTTGATGGTCAATAACCCTGGTAGCGACTATATGTGTCTTCTCGGTCTATACCCGGGCCCAACGGGATCTTCGGTGCCAAGAAGAATTATCTTTCGTGAGGATGTCGGTATCAGACCAAATTTAGTTCACCGACTCTCATGCTTTGCTTTATGATTGGGGTTGACTGCCTGCCAGACTGACATATTTGTCAGTTCGAGCATGACACATGCTGACTCCCAGAAAATTCCAATGAATAAAATAAAATAAAAGTAATACCTGCACCGGTTTTGTTTTACGGGGAAAGCTAAGTCCCCAACCCCATCAGTTGGAATAGAGTGGAAAAGGATCAAGATTGTTCAGTGATTCCGGAATGTCATGGATGCACATGGTACCCTCCCGTTGGATCTTTGCATTAGGATTATTCGAGCTAGTGGCTGTGAATCCACAGCAACGTTGTTCTGGTCCTTAATGGTGACGTTACTCTCATCGCTAGAGTACGATTAAAAGACGGTTGACGTATGTTGAATAGCCGCAAGTACAGCCATGGCGAGTTAGTTCTCGGGTTGATGATAAAACGCGTTACCGAGCTGGTTCGATGGCACTCAATTCCCACGGTTGCCGGTGAACCGGTGAAGTACGACAAATCCAAACGCGTCTACAGTGTAGGCAATACAACGGCTTGCAACTAAGTATCCTGTGCTGGGAACGATATCCACGATTGTTGGTACGTGCACCGGGTGGTGAACAGGCCAAGTCGAAAAAGACAATCTCATCAAGGGACCACAAGGTGAAGATCTCGGAGATTCAACCAATGGCCCAAGCACGTTACCGTATATGTTTGTCCTCCATTCTTGAGACCTTGAGGAAAGAAAAGGCAATCCAAGCGTAGCAGTGTGACTCACAGATCAACCGTGTGCCGGGGGGGTCGGGTTGAAGCTTCACGGAGTCCTTGCCATAGCGCGCGGTAAACTGCACTCTTTTTCCGCACCGTACTGCCAGGTTTCGAGAGGCACTGGATCGTGGTCGGCAGTGGCGAGAGACCGAACGATCACTTTCAAGGGCAGACAGTGCGGACAAAGGACAGAAAGAAAACCCGGATGAGGCTCCGTCAAGGCGCCCTACAGTCCCGATCTATACTACCACCCCGTCGTTTTGTCAGCCTGTTTTTGAGATTACGTTCCCCGGCGCGCATCATTATCAGCAACCTAGCCCCGTAAGTCTTGTCTCTCATCTTTTACTGTCTTGCGCCTTGTTTTTTCTGGTTCTCTCGCGTCTTAACACCCTTGAACGTTTTGTCGTCTTCGTACAGATATCATTGCCATCTGAGTCATCGTTATTCGACAATGCAAGCGCTTAGGTTCGAAAAGACTGGTTCGTTCGACGAGCTTGCCCTCCACACTATCGCAAAGCCTTCGCTTACTCCGGGGGAGGCACTCGTCCGCGTGAAGGCTGCAGGGATCAATGGGGTGAGCTATCCCCCCACTTTCTTGTTCCCATTTCCCATTCGTCCCCTGACGTTCGTGCATCAAGTCCGACGCAGCAGGCGTTTTGGGTACCTTACCCTTTGTGACGACACCACGCACCCCGGGTCGCGATTTTTCCGGCGAGGTCGTGGAAGCGTTGGATGATACAGGTGCACCCGCAAACGCGTGGATCGGTTCGCACGTATGGGGTACTGGCAGTGAGCGAGGGTTCACCTTCGACGGAACGTTTGCAGAGTGAGAATCCCAACTCCCCTTTCGATGCGAGGTGTTACTCCTGCGCACAATGTCCAAACCCGCGTTCCTGACACGCTTGTTTTCGTTTTCGTTCGACTTAGGTTTGTCAAGGTCCCACTGGCCGCGCTGAGTCGCAAACCTGAGTCACTGAGTCATGTTGAGGCTGCGAGCATGACCCTTCCGTGGCTCTGTGCATGGATCACGGTCAATACGCTCGCGAACGTTAAGAAGGGAGAGACCGTCCTCATTATCGGTCCGTTGGGTTCACTCTGCCTGCATGTCCCGAAGTGATAGCTCATCTACTCGGCATTCGCGCGTTCACAGGTGCTCGCGGTGGTATTGGTTCCGCTTCAGCACAGCTTTGCAAAGACCGAGGCGCTCGCGTATTCGGTACCTATACCTCCCTCACGAACGTGGATCCGCCACCTTACCTGACGCCTATCGAACTCACATCTAACACGGCTATACGCGATGCCATAGCAAAAGCAGAGCTTCAAAACAAGATTGATGTCCTGCTAGACTGCGCAGGGTATGAGCACCCTTTCAACGACGCACTCTTCACCATGACACCAGATGGTTCCGGCCGTGTTGTCGTGATGGCCGTACATGCAAAGGACGGCTTGTTCCCGATCAACTTGCGCACATTTTACACCAAGGCGTTGACGCTCAAGGGCATGAAGTCAAGCCTCTTAAACTCCGCCGAAATCAAGACATTCCTGGACCTGCTTGCCGCGAAGATTGACAGCGGTGCATTCCAAGGACCACAGGCAGTCAACACTGTCGACATCAAGGACATGTCTGCGGTAACCAGCGCACTGAAAGAGATATTGACGCGGTCCTCGCACCTCCGTTCAGTCATCGTCCCCTAGGTGATAGGCAGACCCACCGGTTTCTCAGAGGAGCCAAGAGTAGATCGTATGTTGTACTAGTGTAGTGCTTGGAATAACGTATAATCACGGCGTGATACTAATGATTCCTTTCGTGAGATTCCCGGACGTCCTCCAAACAGTCTTTGTGCTGGGGTCAAATTACCTCGCTGCCGCCATGTTTTGAGGTTGATTCACGAAGTCGCCGTCCACATGGTGTACCCTCCACCCCTCCGTGCCTTGTGAATACAGCCCCAAAATTTGTCAATGATCCAGCTGAGACTACCGTAACGAAGACACAGTCCAGCGACACTCGAAATGCTCAGCCATAGAAACGGCGGCCTAGTCCGACATTTGAAATGAAATAAGAAAGAATAGGTACCCACCAATTTCACATACGCATGGATGATGCTGCGCAGCAGAGGATACCGCGGAGTGAGGCTTGCAGCGATGGAAATCTATATCGACGTCAGGGGAATTCTACAGCATAGTCATGGCACAGCTGACCGTCGAAGACCACGCCTGTGCTGGAGAAAAAGTTTCAGGTCAGTACACACTGTGAGCCAGTGCGGTTTATGTATATACACCGTCACCCCGATGAAACCACCGAGGATCTGCATGAACGTTGCGGTGGCATTGCGTACAGACACGGTCTCTCGGTCAGAATGGGCTTGTACCGAGGAAAGGGTACGATCAGGTCCTTGTTGTTCCCTTTTTCAATCTGGGCCCACGTGTTGTGGAGAACGACTGTCTTCTGATCTCAAAGTTTTAAGTCTGGTTTGGGGAGACTAGGAGAAATGGCAATATGTGTCAGCCCAGAGAATGAGTGAACGACAAGGGGAGGCGGCGGAGCGGGGTCGGGGAGCACAGAAACGGCAACCATAGCGTAGCAGAGAGCTTAACAAGGAGTCGTCGTGTACAAATAGAATTTCCTTCTTTTGTTAGCCATCTTCTAATCAGTTCTCGACGACCGAGCCCAAGTCGAAGCGCTTCACACATTTCCATCATGTCTTTCCACGCATTGGAGTATGAATTAACAAGGTATCTAACTGCAACAATGACCTGCATGCATAATCAACAACTAGGTTCCAGTGAGTAAATAATAAGTCCGAGCATATATAACGCAAGTTAACGCAAATATTAGTGCGAACAGCCTTGTGCCAAATAACATACATGGAGTTCTCAAAATGCGGAAAACTTTCAACCTAATCAAGAGTGCGGGAGTCTGTCAATCGCAAAAGAACTCTTCCAGACCACGCCCAAAGATGGCCAAACCGTTTTGGATCGTTTCGTCTGTCCCAACGAATGTGGCACGGAAGTAGTTAACACGCTGCCGTCAATCCATTAGCCTCGAATGCAACTGATGCAAAAATTAGGAGACATACATCAGCAATATGGCTGTCAGACGATACACGCCCCGACCGGTCCACGATCGCAAAGGTAGACGCGGGCATCATCACCAAGCCACAATCAAGAAGTTTGCGGAACAGCTCATCCATTAACTCCGCCGTGTTCGATACCGGCACTCCATGAACCTTGGGGCCTTCGAGTGCCCTGTAACGGGGGTGACGATCGAGATTGATCTTGATCCATACGAACATGCCGGACTGTGGAACCTCCGCTGACGCAAAGCCAGAGCCAACCACTTCGCGTTCGAATACGTTCATGAAGAGGTTACGTCGACGCTCATACTCGCGGCAAAGCGATGATACCCATTTCATGAATCCGTCCGTCCCCCAACCTTGGTTTCCAAGGAGCTCTGCAACGAAAGCCTGTCCAAGGCCGTGTGGGTGTTGTGAGGAAGAGTCCGTCAACATGTCTAGTCTTTCTGAAAGGAATTCGTTGCTCGTGACCCATCCCAGCCGCATTCCTGGTGCAAGGATTTTGCTGAAACTGTGCACAGCATCGGTAAGATTCAGACGGTCATCATTTAAATCAGCGGAACTAACCTGTCCAGGCGCATGACACGTCCATCATAGTCCATAGAAAGGAAAGAGCGTGGAAGGACCTCGGCCATAGCACGGGTCAAACCATACTGCTCAACGGTTGTTTGCCGGATATCAAGATCGTATTGCAGGAAAAAGTATGGGTCATCCTCCAGAATGATGACATCCCAATCACGTGCAATCTGATATATCTGCCGCCGTCTCTGAAGGGAAAGGGTACTTCCGGTCGGGTTTTGAGAGCAGCTGATTACAACCTTGTGAGTTTAAATAATGACTTATGGGTTGAAATGACGTACGGGACTGTGTAAAGAACGTGAGGACGTTTCCCTTGCGAAGCTTCGTCCCAGTTGGCTAGGATTCGTTCCATATCAGATGGTATGAGTCCATCCTTGTCCATCCGAATCGGTACCCAGTCAATGCCGAGAGGAAGCGCCGCATTGGTCATGGCGGAGAATGTGAATTCCTCGCAGAGGAAGGAATCACCGGGGTCACCCAATAGGCGGAAACACTTGGTAAGAGCATCGGCGTTGCCAAGACTAAGGGAAACCGTATGGTTCGGCGGCGCGTGGATACGATCGTTGAGTTCCGCAAGAGCGTCTCGCACGTGCTTCAACCCCGCACCGGCGCCGTAGGCCATGGCGGTTCTGAGGCTCAACGCACAAGGCTCGTCCTTGTGAGACGAGATGATCTGTCGTTCCCCAGTTCCTGCTTTCCAGGCCTGGACGGGATCCTGCTCATGGACAGAAGGGACCACGAAGTTCATCTCGCAGAGCGGGTACAGCGTGTGGTGCGGGTCACCTGTCATGCGAAGCGAACGTAAGTAACTCGTTCATCAGTGATTCCGGACACATACCATTGCCCATGTTGATCGTTCCGGACTTGACCTGGGCGACTTTCCATATGGACTTGATGGGGTTCGGGAGTCTAGCTCTAGCTTCCGCCGACAAGTGACGGGATAGGTCAGGCTGGCGACGCTTCAAGGAAATGTCACCAGCTCTGTCATGGTAAGAGGATGAGACGTAAACCATGGTAATAGTAAAGTATATCTAGAGAAAAGAAAGGAAGAGAAGAAAGTTGGGCAGTGAATTGGGGATGCTACGACGATGACCCTCTGTTTTTCAATGCTGGAGGGTTCACTGCCCTCGGTTCGCACTTGTTGCTTACGACATGTTAGCAATGTGGAATGGACGAAATCCTTGGCACCCAGAACAGCTAATGAGATCTCGAGACTCAAAAGGATGGGCGGGAACGCGGCTATACTGTAACCGTTTGGAGAGCGTTCAACAGCCGGGCGGTGTTGTTGATAGGGGATCTCGATGTGGATCGTTCGAGTTCCCGTAAGAGAAGGCCCGACCAGGACAAGGCGGAAGCCAAGACATTGCGAGCAGCAAGGGTCGCCCGGATCTGTACAATCTCTCATCCGAGCCCAATGGCTGTTGCGGTCACCTTTTACATAAATGCTCGCGGAGTGACCAGTACGGAAATCGAACCAGTTCAATACACCATCCCCGCACAAACAACTTTGATGCGTTCCTGCACGAAGATCATCGTGAGGAACGAAAACGACACCAGGAGCGGCCCTTGTATACGAGCTAATCCAAACGTAATAAAAACACGCGCAATCGTTGCCAAGAGATTATGGGAAGCCGATTCAGAGCAATGGACCCAATCACAGAAATACAGTGGCGCGTGGTGAACGTGTCGAATGATTCCAATTTCTGACCCACCATGTGTGCCGCCGACGGTGATTCTCCGACCAGAGTTGACTAAATTTGATGATGCTTCTGACAGAGAAAGACTTGTCGCAATATAACCACTCATCCATATACTCCAAGTCTCTAACTGGGCAGCTCACCAACAGATTTGGGCCCATGGTACACGTGTTTACTATCGACCATATGGTCGCCCTTCTGCGGTCCGCCGACTTGAGGTACACAGAACTTGGATATGATATCATTGGTGTCCGTACCCAGGCCAGAAAATACTATCAGGAAAGATGTCCAAGAAAGAGTGATAATTTGTCCTATATAGAAAAAGCGGCAGAATTGTTACCCTGCCCGCCTCGCGTACCTGTCTGGAGCCAATTCGCCCATTTGACTGGATCAACTACATACAAGACTAAGCTGCCTCCAGTCCAGCAGCACACAATCCGCATCCAATGCACTCCAAACAAGCTGTCACCATCTTGTAAGCGATTCCCCCGTACCACCGAAACGGCGAAGACTTACCAAGCCCTCCACAGCACGCGCACAGGTAACACGGGCAACAGAGCGGGTTCTCAAACGCCCCTACATTTAGGGAATCGTGCGAGTCAGTACGACTCACATCCTGACATGGCGGTATCTCACCTTTGCAGCACCAATAACTAAGCATGATGCCCGCGATAAGCACAATGAACAACCCGACAAAAACGATAATGAGATATACTATTGCACCCGACAAACCTTTCAGTTACCGCCGCAACAACAACTGTGTACCTGGAGATCAACTCACGTTTATTCTGGGTGAAGCTCGACTGTCCGCTGGAAGTAGACTGCCTCTTCCCCAGTGGGCTGCCACTCACATCAGCTCCTAGGCTGATCAAGTCGAGCAGGTCAATATTGGATACACATGAGATGACCAGTGTAGCTCCGACCCCGAGAAGTAAGAGTGCAATGGGAAGGAGAAGCCTCCGTAATCTTGCCTGGTGGCAGGCACGGTGACGAGCAGGGTCTGAATCCACAGCGCACGAACACCGCCCCCCGGAACTCAAATGAATCTGGCATTGATTGGCAAGTTTCTCGTCATTGCACAACTCAACGCTGTACGCGTTCATCGAGCTTGGGAGAGGTTGTGTTGAGACGGGAGTCATCGTATCCGTGGTTACACTGATCAGTGTCGTGGTGATGGTCTAAGTCGAAACGCAGTCGAAATTGCGGTGGCGGGTTGCTCCACCGTCAGACACCGGCACCGCCACCCCAACTTGTCATGCGTCGCAGTTCCTGGCAGTACACTGGTACATACATCATTCGACGGTCGTACATACACCTAAAAAACGCGGACACTGAAGTAACTACGGGCCGCAAATACCACAGCCACGACCAATCCACCAATCACCCATCTTCCAAAAGTCGCTCTGGCGTTCATGCGCTTTTCGCCGAGGGCACCCGCAGCATCGATCGCATCAATGTCTTCCTGTGTTAATTCTAAAAATTTCATCATAGCATGATAAGTGAGAATAGAGATTTTGGTGAGCGTTAGATCTGGGCGCGTACTAATGTCGCCCGCCGCTAGATATCCTTGCAAACGCATCTTCTTGGAACTTGTGCTGATCCGGGTGGTACAAAAATAAGTATGCGATGATTTATGAAGAGATGTGGCGGGTGTCCGATGATCACGTACGTGACAACTACGGCACCTTTTGCTTTTGTCCATGCCAAGAGCACCTGATCCGTCGTAGCTCCGAGTCTTGAAGCGATTTTATTCAATGGCGTATCCAATGGACCCCCGGGTTGATGGGTAATTGGGCTGTGCGTGAAGGTTAGACGGGATTAACAAGCTAACACAAGTGGGAACGAACATCAAAGCGCTGTACGCCTCAATCACAATGTCGTGCCTCGCTGCGTAATCTAGAATGGGGAGTTGACGGCGGTAAACATAGGGGTGTAAGAGAATCTAAACACAATTTGGTTAGAATGGTTTGCGTTCGCATGAGTTGTATCCTGTAATACTGACTTGGTTTACAGCCGGCTTTATTTTAGCGGAAGCGAGCAGTATCTCAAGATCCTTTTTGCCGAAGTTGCTGACACCAATACTCCTAGTTGTTGTTTTGTAAGTTTCCCCGCAGCAAGGAAAACCGGGGAACACCGAAAGGGCGAACCTTGCCAGACCAGCTTCCTTGATCTTTTCCATCTTGGCCCAGGCCGTGGGGATATCGGGAACGGCCAGACTTGGTGCATGAATCAGATACAAGTCGACATACTCCACCCCAAGCTACAGATGTGGACGTCAGGATCAGTCATCCACGGGTCAAACTCTTCTCGGGAGCTCACGCTGGCAACACTGTTGTGAATCGACGTGTCAACGTCCAAGCCATTGGTACCAGAATACTTGGTTGTGATGAAGACGTCTGCGCGAGAAAGACCAGTCTCTCGCAAGGCAGTACCAGCCTCCGCCTCATTTCGGTAGGCTTGCGCGGTGTCTGGTCACATGATGAGCACTATATCTTCCTGCCCAGGCGACTGCAGATCCCGGAGGGTCCAAATCCTCACCGATATGGTTGAACCCAGTGTCCAATGCTTGTATTACCTGATCAACGGGAGCTTGACCATGGCCCAGTTTCCATGTTCCATATGCGATGCTGGGGATAAAATACCCTGCGTAACCGGGTTCGAGTGCGACCGAGGCCATATGGAGTCTGGAGGACAATCCACTTACCAGAGTTGAGGCGAATCGGGTCCCAAGGCATGTTGGCGTCCGGTAAGCAACAAGTTGAGAATGCTGTGAACGATGGAGGAAGAGCGGCCCGGATGCGTGCTCAAGGCAGGCACACGTTTCACTTTCTCATACCAATTCTCAGAAGGATATCAATAGACATCGTTTAACGTGGCTTGAAGTGGAGACGAGAGATTCTCGGGAGTATATCGTAGTTTATCCTTTCATCGCTGGCATAAAGGACATCTTGGCTGAGATGGTCCGTTGGTGCCTAGCTCACATCACCACAAACAACTTTGTAGCTTAGTTAGTTGCTTTCACTGATACACAAAAATGGGCCTTCATAGAATGTTCACTCAAGAAACATGTGGTACATCGAGGTTATCAATAGTCACTGGTTACCGTCATGTTGTGGCGTGGCTGGCCCATGGTCCCCGATATCTATCGTACCAGGGGCGGGAAACCATCCCCACGTCGCCAAGTTGACCCGGAAATCGCCTGTTCGACCGTCAGTGACTTCGACACCCTCTGCCTCGAGTGCTTCACGTTGACGTTGTGCGCCAGTTGTCCCCGGGCCACGTGAAGAGATCGTTCCGGCTGCTGAGATCACTCTATGCCAAGGCACAGGGGGAGCCACATCCGGCGATAGGAACTTCAAGGCTATCAATGTATGATCAACGTTTGAAGGAAAGATGGTGTGACGGCAAACCTTGGCCGACGTGTCGTGAATGTCTAGGCATGCCAATCAGCTTGGCAATGTGGCCTGAATGGGGGCGAGTTATATCGGTGAAAATTCTGAATCCGGAATAGGATCATGATCTCCACGTACTATAGCTCGTTACTTTCTGAGGAGGAATCCTGTAACCGACGAAGGTGAGGCTTTTCATGATATCTGGCGTGTAGCTTCTAGGGAGGCGTACTGTCGCACGACATGGTATACCTGTGTGATCAATGAGTCTACTCCACTGTTCGGTCAAGGACGTCGCGTCTACGTACCGAGGCGTGGAACTCTGCGCTATCCATCACTTCTTTGTTAGCACCAGCCAGATTCACAGAGGTAAAGTAATATTTAGAACTCCGGGGATTTCTTTGCTGGTGTCGAAAGCATCCCACGCTAGGATTGGAACTCTTGGCACGGCTCGAGGTTATGGTTCAAGAATTTGCGAGGCTTCCGCTGACGCCCCCGATCAATAAAATCGGATTCAGGCCATCTCCACGATCACCTCTTCGGGCTACTAAGATACCTGATCATTTCCAGGTTACCTATGACCACTTTTGACGACGGGCCGGCCAACACAGCCGATTTGAAGTGCGTGCTCATACCATCCGAACGAGAATGTCACTCCGTATGACGAGAAAAGCCGCACAGGAAGAAAGTATTCATGCGTTCCATCGTTCAGATACCGTAACCGCAAAGCCCAGCCAAGCATGCCAGTGGTTTCCTCGAGGACCCCCCTGCCATCGCAAACACGCATCCCAAAGTCTCCGTTCGTTCATTCCACATGCATCCTGCAGGCATCGGAGGCTTCTAACATCAGCCTTTTCTTGGCAAGGTCGTTTGCCGAGGGTTTATTTTACTGGGGGATAACCGTTTCCCTAAGTTCGTCAGAATTTCTGTTACGATGGACGGGTGCTATCGGGAGGAGGGTTTGGCAAAGGTGCTTCCGCTGCAGATCTGCACGTCAGCACTTTGACCCCCAACTTGAGTCACGGTGGCACGATACTGAATGATACCATATTTCGGCCAACGGATCAAATATCCACCCGACGCGCATCATCGAGTCCATCACGAACCTCGTACGCGGTGGCGCATGCAACTCATTCGTCGATTGTTTCCGCTCCGATGGATTCGCTCTCCGGGACGGATGGCTACTTTGGGATAGTTCCTTGCCACGATGTAAACGGTGTGAATAGTCATGTTCCTTTCCCTTTCCTGCTTCTTATCACTCAGCGCTCCACTTCTACTGCATGATCCTATCGTTGGTGGGTTGAGCAGGCATTGCTGTCTTGTGATCAGTTGGGTATCACATGGACAACATCTTATCAACGTCGGTGTACGCTGTCTTGGGGGAGACCCGACCTTCAGTATCTGTAACCCTATCGTACCATTCTTTACTCTCGTGATTCGTCCGGCCAAACCTGCTCATGGTAAGTCCGGTATGGTGCAATGAAGTCATGCAGTTGATCTTCAAACATTGTCAGGTCATACTGAGTAGTAATTTTGAATACTCGGATGTTCGAGGCCTGTTTGAAGCAACGGCAAGTGAACTTCGGCACTCGGTCAAGAGGTAAATACCTAGCCCCAAGCTTGATGATAATGAAGGATCATACCAGTTCAGTCAACATTTGATACGTCTATGAAGGAGACAGACAATTGATAATGAGTAAGAAATGACTTCAGGGTATAGGCAAAACAACGGGTCTCCTCATGGCCATGCAGACATCAAGATAATCGGGGTCAGATTCAGGCGTGATAATTCCCCGTCGTATGCAGAAATCAACCAAGGCCATCGCAGAGCTTGACTTGAACTGTCCTTGGAGCATGCGTTGCATGACCTCCTCAACATCCATCAAGTTGAATGTATCGACCTCTCCGTCCTCGGCATTCGTGCGCGGCGCGATGGCGCCATTGTTGGGGAGACGGAGCTCGTAGAGATAGTAAGTCCCAGGTAAAATCCATTTTGAAGGAGACCGGTTCATGAAGTTGAGCATTCCTGTACAGCGCGCGTATTTCCTGACGAAATCAGATGGAAGGGAGGCCTCTTCTGTACATTCGCGGATGATGGTCTCTTGTGGCGTCTCCCCGAGTTCTATGCCCCCTCCGACAGTGCAGTCGTACAAGCCAGGCCATCTAGGTT
>QFEL01001535.1:0-29741 GCA_003316195.1 Neoboletus brunneissimus | reverse complement strand
GGTCCTCGAGAGGCAATTTGCGTACGAAGAGGGTAGACTCGGACCGGGGACGCCGAGCGAGAAGTTGCTCTGGAACTGCGTCAATCGCTACGTGCGAACGTCGGGACAGTGTACTACTGATGGGGTCGGCATCACGCTTTTTTTGGCGCACGCGAATGGATTTCACAAGGAGGCGAGTGATTGATTGATGCTTTATTTTCTTTGATGGCGTGATGATGGTGCGATGACTGATGGTGCTCAGGGTGTATAGACGTGGGAGATAATGGTCCGGGACTTGCTTGATGCCCCTGCGGGCAAGATGGTCGATGAAGTGTGGGCGTGGGACGCAGTCCAGCATGGGGATGCGGCTGTCGTGAACGCGGACAGTCTGAGTGGGATATGTACGTCCAATCTTTCCATCTACAACAGTGCATTGGGGGATTGATGATCCACTTAGTCGACTGGCTCGACAACACGCGTGACATTGCCAACTTTTTGGTACATTATCTTCCCGAAGACGTGGAAACAACCGTGTTACCGACACGACTACCGCGCTTGCCAGCGTCGATCACAAAAGTGAGGGGAGAACATGGATATCGCACGCGGAAGCTGGTCGTGGTTGGACATTCTTTTGGAGGGTGCACATCGTGAGCACTCTGGATGCCCATGGTCCGCCGATCTTGACCACACTCTCTGATCACTTTGTACGCAGATTGAGAGCG
Source organism: Neoboletus brunneissimus (assembly GCA_003316195.1). Taxonomy (NCBI): domain Eukaryota; kingdom Fungi; phylum Basidiomycota; class Agaricomycetes; order Boletales; family Boletaceae; genus Neoboletus; species Neoboletus brunneissimus. The sequence continues at coordinate 29,040 of QFEL01001535.1, read as the reverse complement.
GCCTTTGACTTTCCCAAACTGTTTTCGTCGTTTGTACTGGTGGATCCAGTCATTCGCAGACCTCACACGTCTCCACCAGAGTACCTCCATCAAATAGTACTGAGTGCCTTTACTCGACGTGATCGTTGGTCATCTCGGTGTGTGATTTCATCTATTGAGCGAAGTAATGGAATTGACTTTGGGGTAGAGATGAAGCCCTCGAGCTATTCCAAAAGGTACCCTTTTTCAGTGCTTGGAATCCAGACGTGCTTCGGCTCTACGTCGATCACGGTCTTACTGACGACCGCGAGGGTGGCGTGCGACTCAAGATGCCTGGGTTACAGGAAGGACTATCGTTTGCGAACCGAGGGTCGACTTGGGAGACATGGGAGTTGTTGGAGAGGCTGGACGACGGAATCATGCTGAGATGGGTCGTACCTGAACAACCGTGGGTGTTTTACCGCCGCCCCTCCCCGTTTTTGGCATGCTTGAGCGGTGTGCGGGGCGAGGTTCTGACGTATGACATGGCGCACAGGGTGTCAACCAAGGCACAAACGTGTGAAAGGGTGTGGCGTAGGCCTGCCAATTCGACCAACATTGTGTTTCACTTTGCCGGTCATTTGGTATGTCTGGCTGGGATCGTTGGCAGTGTCGGAGCCCTTACACTTTTGAGCGTGTAGATTGTACAGGAAGCGCCTTTCGAGCTCGGTATGTGCGCGTATTTGTTGCACATTGTCGTTGCTGATCAAGTATGATATGAGCAGCGCAGGATATCTCCGGGTTTCTGCTGCGCAAGTATGGACCTGTGAAACCGCATCTGTGACTGCGTATCTGGAATGACAGGATGATAGGTAGTAGATAGCATCGGACAAGCGGGGTCCTGCATATTCGAGCCGGAGCTTGTATGTAACAACCAATGACACGCAGGGACCTTGTGATTGCGCGTCTGCATATTCTGTGGTCACAGCCCGGTCCACCGCTTTCCACTCCCATAGTTACTTCGAGTCCCCTTTTATTTCCCATCTCCCACCCCGTCCAGGCTGGCGCCGTGGACCTCAACCCTTTCCAACCTCTTTCTCGGTGTGCTTACTCGTAGCCGCACCGTTTTAACGACCCCCAACATGAACGTGAACGACATGGCATGCCACCATTCGGCGCTAGCATCTCCTTCCAAAGCACGACCATGCTGCTCTGGTAGCAGCAATACCCAAGGGAGACTGAGCGGCGTTCCGAACCCGGTCCACGTTCGTCCGACCTCGTGGTATTCACAGGAGCGCACCATTTTCCTCGTCTCTCTCGTCGCACTCGTTGCATTTCCTGCAACCGTCTCTGCCGCGCCTTCGACTCTCAGATCACAAGCTAAAATTGGCATTGATGGGACATACCAAAGGCGCTCACAGAATGACAATAACAGCAATACGTCGAGCAACGGGAGCATCAGTATGAGCGTATGGGTGCGTCGCATGTGTTCTTTATTGTGGAGTGCTATGCTCACGTTCTTCTGTGTGGGTTCCTCGCCTTTTTTTTTTTTGGCTATGACAGCTTCCGATTCTTTTCGTCACCATCATGTTCGTCGTCTTTTCATTCGTCGTTTGCAACCGTCGGCGCACAGCAATAGTTGCAGCTGCGGCGACGACAAGCGCGAGCCGAGCGGCGTCCACTCCTGGCAGTAGGAATGCAACACGGCCACGTCGACGACCCCATAGGACGCCGAGTCAGATATCGACCAAGTCGTTGCCACCATATATGAAGGAACCAGGGGATCATGAGCTGGTGCTCTATCGGTGCGCACGGTCGAATTCTAGCGATGATGCTCATCACCAAACCATCGTATGCACATCTACAGGGGTCCCTCGGAGACGGAGGACGACGAGCACCCTGATATGCATAACACGACGTTTGACATCACGCTCGATCGTATTGAGTCGGTTGACACGATGCCAGATTCGTCGTCGACGAATCTGGTACGTAGGGTGTCGGAGTCGGTGATGAGACCCCCGGAAGTGCATCATGCCACGGCGTCTCATGAACATCGTCGGAGTGCAGATGGGCACAGTTTGGACTCGGTTGGGAGCGAGGGGGAGCTTCTTTCTGCACACCGGCGGGGGGTCTCTGTGGATAACCGTGCTGACCCCAGGGGAGAAGCACCAGCGTATACGGAGGCTGTCTCTGCAATGACAACCATCTCGCTGAATGATCCTGAACCCGTCGGCGTCTTTGCCGGCGCTGTCGTTCCTCCCTCGAGCGCGGTTGGTGGGGGACATTCGCGATTCAGTTTCCTCAGGCATAACCCCTTCGGTTCACACAATAATCCCGGCGGTGCACTGTCCGACGTCAATCGACCATCGTCTTCCATTCGCTCTGAGTCGCCCGCGTTACATGTACGGAGTGGGTCTGCACTATCGCGGTTTTCGTCTCGCGAGTCGCACGAGAGTCATTACTCGCGCCCACCTTCGAGGAACAATCACTCCCGTTCACATTCCCGCTCCAACTCGAATCTCTTCCGTGCCTTTCGTTCGCATTCGCCTGGGTTGCATGCGGGGTCGTCGACGATCTCGCTGGACAGTATTTCTGCACCGCTCACGCACACGCTCAAACGTGCCGAGTTCCATGCTCCCAAGGGGGGGTTGTTGACTCCCGAGCAGGTCAAGCTGATCACGAGTAGAGAGGCGGTGGAGAGGTTTGGTATGCCATATGGCCCTGATGCGGTCGCTGCGTTTTCGCTGTCGAGGGAAAGGTTAGTCGAGACGGGGCCACCGCCTGACTTTGCGAGTGTGGTGGAGGAGCATCAGGAGGGGCCTGGCACGTCGGGCGGGGGGAGTGGTAGTGGTGCGACGGAGGTGGCTGCGCAAGGAACGGATACCGCTCACTCGAACCTGGAGGCTGCTCTGCCGCGTTCGACATCGCTCTCGCCTGCCTCACAGCTCTCGCTGTCGCATCGATCAGAGGCAGGTACTGACTCGTGCGCCAGCACTGCGATGTCGTACGCTACGGCGCCAGACTCGGACGTGGAAGGTGATAGTTCTCGAGCACAGACGGTGCAGGTGCACACCTTCGAGGACGTGCCCGATACGGCGCGCCCGATGAGCCCGAGAACGGCACGGTCTGGGAATCACGGGTCTGTTGCCAGGGATCCCTGATTGCCGTTTGGTGGGAGCGGATTTTTCTTCTTTTACTTTTCGCATGGGGTCCGTTGTCGACAGTAATGGACGATGGGCAACCTGATGTGCCTGCTGATTTCTGACGGTAATGTCCACTGTTTGTATTTATGTTTTACGCGGGAGTGTGGACGGTCAAGAGACGTATATGATACTGATCGTTACAGCTACTAGCATACTCACTTGTACATTGCTTTTCGGTGGAGCGACGGCGAGGACATTGAATAGAAGAGTTGGCACCCAAGTCGTTTCATTTCGGTGGCGTTTGGACGAACCGATGGCTTGTCCTCGTGGTCATGCATTACAGAAACGCCACGGCTGTTTTTTTTTTTTTTTTGCCCTTTTACAACACGACTCGTCTTCGTGCACAGCGTTTTGGCGGCGTGGACTCGGGATCGGCGGAAGAGGGGGTCGGGGGGTGAGTGCGACTGGAGAGGGCCCGGTCTGTCAGTTTCCTTGACGCTCCGAGCTGGTGGTCAAAGATGGAAGCGAGAAAGAGAGCAGCGTGAGCGAGTACCTTGTTTGTCGCCGTCCTCCCTGTTTGTCTCTGCTCGCTACCACTCTGAGTCCGACCCGTCTCGCCTATCTGCCCGTCGTCGTCAACAGCGACGACGACCGTCTCTCGTCCACAATTGTCCCTTCCTGAGATGTCTGGAAAGGCACCCCCGCGCGGTCCAAGGGCGCTTTTGAGCTCGTTACCCACCCCGTCCTCCACGCAGGCATCCACGTCGGCGCCCTCTACGTCAACCTCGCCAGGCACATCCTCGAGCAAAACTGGTGCACATCATCCCCCGACGGGACCACGCAGCTTGGTCAATGGCGTTTCTACTCAGTCCCGACCGAAACCTATCATCAATGGCTATCCTCCTACGTCGCCCACTGCCATCCGTGCATCACCACCACCAAGATCGTCACAAAAGGGCAAGCAGGCCGAGTCGGGATGGTCCACCTCCGATGTAAGTCTTCTTTTTCTGCGACCGGGTTGGGGTCGACGTTGAACACGCAATCTGTTTTCGTGTGACGGGTGCAGCCCCGGCTGTCGACTGCGAGCTCCCATGAATCTTTGGTACCGTCGACCCCCAAGAAATTGGCCCTGGCGACGGTCGAGGACGGCATGCGGCCTCATGAACCCGTGAAGATTGCGTTTGCGTTGAACGTGCGGACGTCGTTGGCAGACTCGCGACCTTTACCACCTCAACCAACGTCGGAACCTCCACCGCCTCCACCACCCCCAGGACCACCCCCGTCCGATGAACCTCCACCTCCACCTCCGCCTCAATCTCCACCACCACCACCACCGCCTCCCTCGCCGCCTCCTCAACCACCCCCACCGACTTCGAGACCTCCTTCGCCTCTGCCTCTCCCGACTGTTCACCTTGCACCACTACCATCACTACCACCACCGTCTCCACCACCACCACCGTCGCCGACATCACCTGGTCATGACCGCGCGCGATCGCCCTCACCGCCACCTCCACCCACATCACCACCGCGTGTCCTATCGGTCCCCCAATCCAGACCACCATCTCCCCGCCCCCCTCCCTCGGAACCACCACATCCATCCATCGTTCCGCGCTCACATACGCCGGAGCCCATCGCGTCGAGCTCAAAACCGCCCCGACCCCCATCCCCATCCCCTTCTCCGAAATATTATTCCCTTCCACCACCCCTGCCTTGGCCGCCTTCTCCATCTGAATACCCACCCGGACGCAGTTTTAAGATTATATATGACCCTGTTACGGACAAGGACCGGGATGGTCGCATGCGCGCGCTTCTTGAGAAAATCCGCTCAGCTGACAAGGACGGATGCGCATCCTCGGAACCACGGATTAATGGCAAGGGAAAAGGCAAGGAGACGATCACGCGGTATGACGGAGAGGTGATCGAAGGGGAGGTAGCACCCGTACCCAGGGATCCACGCAAAGGATCTGGTTTCAAGAGACGTCCTGGACGGGAAGCGTTTCACGAGGTTAAATATGAGGTGCGTCATTCATGAATGTGTGTATGGGTGTGTTTCTGACTTGTGATTACGCGTAACAAAGTATGATCAACATTCGACAGGTCCACCACCGCCTACGGCCGTACTGATCATGAACATCTCGTCTTTGACGCCGACGCAACATATACGGCGTGCGTTTTCTGTACATGGGAAGATCGCGTCGTTCGAACCACAGATTGATATGGAGACTGGAATGGCCCTTGGGGTTGTCTTTATCCGTTACCAAACGCACGACGAAGCAAAACAGTGTGTCGAGCGCGCACATGGGAAGAAGCTGGGTGTCGTGACAGGAGCCGGTGAGGGCGAGGAGCTCAAGGTCGTCTTTGACGGTGAAGGGTTGAAGTTGAAAGCTGTTCTCAAGGAGCTGGAAGAGCGGAAGAAGCGAGATCGGGAGGAGAAACGAAGGAAAGAACGAGACGCCAAGGCAGCACATCTTCCCCATTCCCATCCTCCGCCTGCGACGTCAACCCCAAACTCGACGCAGACCCCTAACCCTTCGAATCCGACGTGGCGACCCAGCCATCAGCTCCCACCGCGTCCTGCACATGTCCCGAGTGGTCGGGCATCGCCAACAGCGCAGGCGCGTCCGATGGCCAAGAAACCGCCTCCACCACCCGTCTTCACCAAGGCGCGGATGAACAACTCGACGAATAATCGCTATACGTCTCTTCACGATCTCGCGCCATCTTCTGTGCACTCTTCGTCCTCTACCCCTGTCCACCCTCGCGGACGTTCGTCGCATTATTCCCATCCACTTGGCGATCGTACACCGCGTTCTCGTTCGCCATCACCGATCGCACGCAAACCCGGTCAACCCAGCGCACGCCATGGTATTTCGCGTTCATCCGCCTCCTCTGCTATCCTCTTTGCGCTCTCCAAGAACGGGTACGACCACGTCCGTCTTGAACTGAGCGGGGGTGCGATGCATTCCGTTCTCGAATCCGACATCCTCGCGTTCTTTTCAGATTTCAAGGTGGACAGCGTCCTCCGCGATCACGGGGCGTGGTATGTCACGTTCAAAACGCCCGATTCGGCACGGAGGGCAGGAATGGTGCTCAACACGGGAGGACGGACGATTGCGCATCACTCGGTGACTATGACGACGTGTCCGCCACCTTCGAAAGATGCGGTGGCGATGGCGGAGCAAGGCGTGCCGGCTGGGGGTGTAAAGAAGACGTGGACGCGTGAGGAGATGGTGCAGAGTGCGGAACAGGCAATTTTGAAGGAGCTGAGGATGTTGTTGGAGAAGGATATCACGGAACGGGTCGTTGGGGCTGGGTTGCGCAAGTTGGTGGCGGACGAAAAGGCGAAGGCGGTGGCGGAGCCGAAAGGGAAGGAAGGTGCTGGTGTCGGTGGCGCGGTCGAGGGGGAGATGAAGCCAGCAGAGAAGAAAGGATGGAAGGGGTTGTCGTTCCGGAAACCGGGGAAGAGATCGAGGGAGGAGGAGGTCAAGAGTGTGGTTGTGCCCGTGGTGGAGGACGTTCGTCCGGAAGAGGTAGAACCCGAGCTGGAACCTGTGCCGAAACCGGAGCCGGAGCCTGAACCGCTTGTGTCGCCACCGAAGAAGAAGCGGAAGAAGGAGGTCGTGCCAAAGGAGTGGAGCGTCGAGGTCGAGTCGGAGGTTGAGGACGACATGGGTTTGGATGCACGCAAGCGGGTTCTTTCGGAAGATGTGGAGGTGGAGGAGCCGGTGAAGAAAAAGGCGAAAAATGGCATCGTGGAGGAAGAAGTGCCGATCAAGAAAGCACCTTCCAAGAAGAAGCTGCTCAAGAAGAAACTGCTCAAGGACGTCGTCGAGGAAGTCATCCTCTCGGACAGCTTGACGTTTGTCCCTCCTACCATCACGACCATCGATGTTTCCAAACTAGAGTCTGTATCACGATCGCTCTCGCCTGTTCCGCAGGAGCCACCGCCACCGATACAACCACCCGATCTGTTCCAGGAAGGTGTCTGCGAAGACGATGAGGATCTCTACTTTACCCGATTGGTGCTTTCTGGAGAAACCGAGCCCCTACGCATATCACCACCTCCCCCAGACGCTGTTCCACCTTTCCGGAAACATGTAACAGGTTCTGCACGTACGGAAGGCTACTACAAAATCTCGCATGCCGAAAAATCAGCCTATGTCGCCCAATACACGCTCCGTTCTACTAATGTCGAAAACGCTACTCCGACGGAGAAGCCACCTGCCCAACATGTCACCTCTTCGCGATCGAATCGTGCCAATGCGCGGCGGCGTGCGCAAGGGTTGGAAGAGATCAACCAGGTCCAACGTGCTGTCGCGCTATCGAAAGGCGAGACGGGCGCAGCGGAACTTTCGATCAAGTTCAATCAGTTGCAGACTCGGAAGAAGCACCTTCGTTTCGCGCGATCTCCTATCCACGATTGGGGGTTGTATGCCATGGAGCGTATTGCCAGGGGAGAAATGGTTATCGAGTATGTAGGCGAGATTATTCGTGCGCAAGTCGCGGATAAACGGGAGAAGGTGTATGAGAGGCAGGGTATTGGGAGTAGCTATCTCTTCCGGATCGATGAGGATTTGGTAGTGGACGCCACGAAGAAGGGCAATCTTGGGTGAGTTTTCCGTTTGGAGAAATCATCTTGAAACGTGTCTGACGAGCGACGGATGATGACAGGCGGCTGATCAATCATTCTTGTGATCCTAATTGTACGGCAAAGATTATCACGATCAGTGGAGAGAAGAAGATTGTCATTTATGCTAAGCAGGATATCGAGCTCGGGGACGAAATCACATATGGTATGTCGTCATTTTTTTGCTTTCTTTTTACTCTGCTTGACTGCCCCCTAGACTACCACTTTCCCATCGAACAAGACAAGATCCCGTGTTTATGTGGTTCTGCCAAATGCCGTGGCTATCTCAACTAGACGACCTGTCTTCACGTTCCTTTCTCTTTGGGTCCACCGTGGTGCTTTGCGCGCGTCGTCCTTTATATTAAAAATCTTTCCCCGGTCTCTCTGGTCACGCCCTCATATTGAATGTAGATCATACCCCCTCCCTCTCCATACACCCGTCATGCACGTCCGAGCTCACTGCGTTATGTATCAACGAGATTATTGCATGGTTTTCGTTTTTCCACATTTCCTTCTTTCGTTTTCTCCTTTCTATTGTCTTTTTTTTCTGTTATTGTGTTTTTGCATTGCATTGCCAGCAATCTACTAATGACATCGCAAGTTGCGTCGTGTGTATTTCGCGCATGGCTTGCTTGTCGAGACAGGAAGGCAAGTGAGTTGCTGGTCGCCCGAGGATAGTGAGCGGTCCTCCAGGTGGTCGTTAGTGGGAAAGCAGTGCGAGTTGTGGAAATTTCCCAGCTCGAGGTCAATTTGTCTCCCTCGACGCCGCTCCACATATTAGCAGAAGGTGACATGTATTGTACCCTGAAACCCATCGGAAGGCACGCACCCCTGGACACTGATTCCACGCTCTGGCGCAATCCCCCGCCGCGTGCAGCATGCATGTTCCTGCAAACGAAAAAAAAAAAATGTTACCATGCCAGCGAGACGACGTGCTGAGTAAAAAGGACGAGGTCGCACTGCGAGACTGTTCCGTTCCCCTCGCCGTATTCAGTCTGCTCTTGGAATTAACCCTTGTCTTCAGCTTCTCTCTCGCCTCTGCGGTTCTAGTCCTGGCTGTTCCTTACCTCTCGATATGACGCTCGCGTGGCTCGCCCGTCGCAGCTCAACTTGGACCGTTTTGAGCAGCCTACTGGTGCCATGTTGGATAAGGCTAAAGTACGTTGTCAATCTCGTGGACAGTGTCTTACCTCATCTCATCTCATGTTATTCGAACAGGGAACTTTTCAGTTGCGTTACTGGCCCGTCTCCACCCCCTCGGGTGAAGATAGCATTGCTGCCTCTGCCTGGGTTGGTATCGACGGTGACACGTGCCAAGAAGCTCCTCTCTCTCCAATGGCCAGGGATTGTACGATGGTAAAAAGACATTTCATCATGCATCCATGCCCGACCAATCTTTTTTATTGCTTTTCTTTTTTTTCGCAGACAGGTTAGTACGAATGATACCCCCCGACTACTCGTACGACGTCTCTAGCATCAATATGTCTGCAGGAGACCTCACCAATTTACTGTTAATGCGTCTTCCAACATATCTGAGACTGCCACGGTCGAGAATCTGACAAATGGCCAGACAGCGTCCCACAGACTCGATTCCACTTTCGCGCTCTGGGGACGCAGGATGGGTTGTGGAGGATTGCGAGGAAGCTGTAAATCTCGTTCCTTTTGCCAACTTTCGCATGGTGACCTTTACGAATGCCGAGGCCACTGGTAAACGAGCCACCTTCGAATGGGAGTCACTACCATCGAAATCAAGCAGAACAACCAAACTCCGACTTGTGTCTCGATCGACACATCTTCCGTCGCGATCACATATGTGTAAGCCCCAGGAAGTTGAATGGGCGGCGGTTATTTATCACTAGGTGATACGATAGGATGCTGGTTGTCTCTTTTCGTGTGTTCCGTTCCATTTCTTTTTCCAAACATCTATCGTCCTGTTTTCTCCATAACCATTTGCGAACCACTTGTCCCAGTCTGGGAGGAGGATTCTCGCTCGGGCGTTCGTCCATATCAAAGTGGTTAGGTTATACAGGGGAACTCAGGGACACACTCTGGTGAATATAGCAACGTTCCGCATCGGGCACTATCATCCGACTCTCAGCTTTTCCAGGTCTGTTCATTCGTTCATTCGTTTGTTTGTTTCAGGTTGGTGACATTAGACTGAATAGATCCTGTTCCACACCTTCTCGTGCTGTTCGCGCATTGTCTTCGTTTCCGGAAGAAAGGTGAGGGACGAACGGTTTTTTTTTTTACCTGATGGTCATTTGTGTTGTTTCTTCAGGTCAATCGTGATCATCAACGAGCCAAGGCTTCTTGAAGCCATCGAACCTGTGTTCTCTGCTACTAGGTGTTCCAGCCTCAGATGAAGGCGAGGGCTCGAAATCTGTTGTCATGGTTAACCGAAATATCGGAACATCGCGCGTTTGGGTTCTGTGGCAAACTTATGGTTGCAGCATGCAACACGAACATTTGGCGGCCCGTGTGTGTACTGAAATACATATCTCTTCGCATTCACCCGTCTTGGAAGGGTCTGGGGGTAATCCGAGCTGGGTGGACACCCCGGGCAAAACGTATGCCACCGCCAAGACTCGGATTAGGAACGAAGGACACGGTGCAACTCAAGGGGACGCATCTATGCGCTAGTCAATCTCCCCTAGGTCGTCATGCGGGGGTAAAGCCGCGGTGATGGATGCTAGCACATCATGTCACGTCTGTCATCAGTCGCGCTCCACTCGAATGTTAACTACTTACGCGTGGGTTGCCAGCGTGTCCCCCTCCGAACATCGGTGCCAAGTACACCCACTTTCCCGCCGAGGCAACCGCCAGGAGACGGACGCGACGTCAAGGGGATCATGCTTGGATACGAGTTCGTAAGAGTACTACCCGCGACACGTCTCTGCAATTAATGGTGATACCCAAACCGGGATGGGTCAGGCCCCGTGCGTGAGGAGACGACACGTGGATTGGTGTCACCCCCATCATCATGTACGTGATTTCTCGGGCATCAATATCTCTGCTGGAGATGTCATCAAACGCACTGTTGCCACTTCCTCCTCAACTTCTGGCATTACAATGGTCGAGAATCTGGACAATAACCAGACAGCCTCTGAATATACTTCACTGGAAACTTGTCAACCAACGTAAAAGTGGGAAGGTCCTCTCTAAGTCAGTACTTTGCCATTATTCAGCCCCTGTTTGAAGAAACATATCCCGTTCAAAATTACTTGCTGACGCTCCTCGGTAGTTGGGTTCGTTTCCGAGACAAACAGACGACGGACAGTTTGTACTTGATGGTCGTTGGCAGCGCTTACCCAAGTTGCCATAATCATCAACTTGATCTGCGAAACGGGTGTTTAACATTGACTTTACCACAGAGCTATGATTGGAGGACGGCAGCAAGAAACGATACTGAGCGTCGAGTCTACCCCAAACCAAACCATTGGATATAGTAACATTGGTTGTCTCGCTCAGTACATTCCTGACTTTCGGACCCGAGTGGTCGGACAGGTCTGACATTCCGGCAAAGCTGCAAGAGTTGAGTGACAGCAATTTGACATTTTACTGATGAGAGAGAGGTTTTCTTGAAGCAACCAAGCTAGGCTGTGCATGATGCCTGCCACTCGAATCAAGGTGAGAACTCCAATCCACTTAATCGAAGCGCGAGATTGCGTCTCTGAGCGTTCAAGTTTGGCGGGTAGCTTAGGCTTGTTCCTGACACGAACAAGCAGAACTCTCTGCAGTGGCACAGCATGTAAATTTCCTCGGTAAAAGAGACGTATAAAAGCCCAGAGGTAGGTTCTTTCAACACCAGACTTCCATTCTTGCGACAATCTCTCCTCCTTCACATTCATTTCCATTCATTATGCTCTTCAATCTCGCTCTTCTCAGTACCTTATTGGTTGTCCCTGCCGTCCTGGCTGTTCGTCCTTACTTGGGCACTCACATTGCTCGCCATAGCGAAGGTCTTCGGTCCAGCGTAACTAACCCCCTGGAGGATGGTACTAGTGACGTTTCCAACCCGGTAATATACACCAACAATTGGGCTGGCGCTTTCTGGGCTAAGGGTAACGTCTGTAACGTTTTTCTAGTCCGTGATCGCACACGATCTCATTCTCGTCTCATTTTAACAGGGAACGTTCAACCATGTCACCGGGACCATTACCGTGCCCACTCCTTCTGGTCCGGAAGGGTCTGGTGCTTCCGCGTGGGTCGGTCTGGATGGTTTCAATTGTACAAGTGCTATTCTCCAGACCGGTGTTGTAATGGCCATTCAGGATGGTGAACCTACATATTTTCGTAAGGTAGTATCGTCCCGCGTATTCACACCAATCTCATTATTCCTTTCACGGACAGCCTGGTACGAGTGGTACCCCGATTATGCCCAGCCGTTTTCGACAAACATCACTATCTCTGCTGGAGATGTTCTCAAATTCACTGTCCTCGCTTGGTCCGCGAATTCTGGCATGGCGATAATACACAATTATAGTAATGGCCAGAACGTGTCTCAGAGCCTCAATTCCACTGCTCCCCTTTGCGGTGGGAATGCGGAGTGGATTGTTGAAGATTTCACGCAGAATACTACCATGATCCCCTTTGCCGACTTTGGTACTGTCACGTTTTGGGACGCCGAGGCCAACGGCCCGGAGAAGTCGAAGTATACCCCTGCTGGCGCTACCACCCTTGAAATTAAACAGAACGGCACAGTTCTGACCGATGTCTCGACCGACGAAGCGGGATCCGTCACAATTCGCTACGTGTAGTTGTCAGCTACGTGGTGAAAAAATGGACGTGTACTTAAGTATTGTGCCCTTGCATATCTTCCTTGTTATTCCTCTTGACTACTTATACCGGTGTCGAACTTTTGTAAAAACTAAAAATGATGTGACTACGAATCCCCGAGAGAGTTACCGTGAGGCCAATGATGATGACAGATAGTAAGCCCCGCACTGATCTTAGCTAGATAAAATCCTGGTATTAGGAAGGCAGGCCATCTACAGTACTCCTTTAAGGTATAGTGGCCCGTAAGTAGGGTGTAGTTAACATTTCATTAGGGTTTCGTATTGATTAAACCAGTCTGACTGTGGGCTCAGTGGTCGGCACTTGCATATGGCCAGCTGCCCGATACAAGTTTCTTAGGCAAGCCTTCCTGCATACAGACAAGATTGGGTAGTACTGAAGCACAAAATATAAAAGCCCACAAATACGCCGGGCTTTATTAGTTGCTTTGACAATCTTAGACTGCTTTCTTACATTCCACCATGTTCTTCAACCTCGCCCCTTCCGAGCATCTCATTCCTCGAACCCGGTTCTGGCTGTTCCCTCTGGGTTAAGCGTTCGTTGCTCGCCGTCAGTCTCAGGTCAGCAACCGTTTCACCAACAGGCTGCTAACCCAGTCTTCGACACAGTATGCAGGACGAATCGGGGTGGTGCCATCTGCGCTATGGTTAATGTTCGTATCAATCAGTCTGCTGATCCGGAGCGGTTGAGGAGTCAGGACTGAGCCCCCTCTCTGGAAGATAATTGCAACGAGACATGATGGCAGCCTTTGAAACCAACTTTATCCATTCCTTCGTCCGACTCTGTTGAGGCGTAGCGATAGTGCAGAGTGCAAGTCAGAATAGATACTTGGAAAGATTTTCAGGACCGATAAGTCGAAGTCGAAGATCGGTTGCCATGGAATTCAAGGAAGTTCCCGGTCGCTATCATTAACCTTCTAGTCTTGCCATTATTCAGCATCCTCAGGTTCTTTACTGGCTGGTGCTCTTCGGCAGCTGTCTCGCTTTCCAAGACAGGCAGGCGACAGCCCGACGGCCATTTTGCTTGACGGACATTAGCAACGTTTACCCAAGTTGGTCGTAATCATCAAGGAGCAATCTGAAGGTTTCTTGGAGCGACCAAACCTGTGTTACTCAGTGCTATTAGGCTGTGCATGATACCCCCACACTCATGCCAAGAACTTCAAATTGATCGAAGCATTGCGCACAGATCGCGCCTTAAATTCGGCGGAAGTGAGTGGCATGCTGGCATTGCTTGTCCCTAATACGAACACTGGGCGATAAGCAGAATGCATAAAAGCTCAGAGGTACGTTCTTTTGATGCCAGGTTCCCATTCTTTCGACGATCTCTCCTCCCTTACATTCAGCATGCTCTTTAACGTCCCCCTCTTCAATAGCGTATTGGTCGCCCCTCTGGTCCTGGCTATTCCTTCTGAGTTGGGCGCTCGTGTTGCTCGCCGTAGTGAGGACACTCGGTCCCAGGTAAACAACCGTCTAGGGCAGAATGCTGGTGGTGTTTTCAACACGGTATACAGCACCAATTGGGCTGGTGCTATCTGGGATAAAGGTAACGTCTGTAACGTTTTCCTACCCCGTGGTCGCGCGCGATCTCATCCTCGTCTCGTTTTAACAGGGGACGTTCGACTATGTCACCGGGACCTTGGTCGTCCCCACTCCTTCGGGTCCGGACGGTGCTGGCGCTGCCGCCTGGGTCGGTATCGATGGCGACACTTGTAGAAGCAGTCTTTTCCAGACCGGTGTTACGTTCGTCGTTCAAAGTGGTCGACCCACATATAGTGGTAATATGACATCGAACCACGGATTCGCCCATATCTCACCCTGTCTCTCACGAACAGCCTGGTACGAGTGGATACCCGCACCTTCCTACTCATTCTCAGACATCAGTATCTCTGCGGGAGATGTCGTCAAGCTCACTGTCATTGCTTGGTCCGCGAATTCTGGCACTGCAACAATAGAGAATCTGACTAATGGTCAGCTTGTGTCTAAGAGTCTCAATTCCTCTGCTCCCCTTTGCGGTCAGAATGCAGAGTGGATCATTGAAGACTATGTGGTGAATGGTAGCCTTGTCCCCTTGGCCAACTTTGGTACACTCACGTTTACGGACGCCGTGGCAACCGGGACGGGGACCTATACCCCCGCTGGCGCCACCATCGATAACATTGAACAGAATGGCACAGTTCTGACCAACGTCTCGACCAACGGAGCGTCCGTTACGTTTCAGTACATTTAATTTAGGTAATCGATTGCGTTGGGACAAACGGATTACTGTCGTACCCACGTTAGTGACAATGGCTAATACAATGCAAATCCGCAGAACGAGACATTGCTCGGCGCTGTAGAGACCCACAAAAATTACAGGAGGTGTAGGATTTGCAGTGTTTTTAGATTATATGGGGAGTAGGAGTTGAGATGTTGTCTTGTAATAAGATGAAAACTACTCGTTTGAAAAGGGTATGACGTGCTTGACCTCAAGATTCCAGAGATTGGCCATACGTGGGTTGATGAATTTCGGATCTGAGACCTGGATAGTCATGAAGCACACCACCAGAGGTTTGTCCGAAGACTAAACAACACAAGAAGCAACGTTCTAGGAGGATGTAAATATCGTAGAGGTGACTCCAGAGTCCCCATGAGGCTGTTACATAAAAGAATGTGGAAACGAGTACAAGCACTAGTACGCAAACCAAGTAGCAGTGCTTATCCAATGCGACCGTATCAGCACAACAATTGCACGGTGGACGGCTAAGCTGAGTCAACACTACCCTTTGGCTTCAGCCACTCACAACATGGGATGGTCAGGGTGGACACGTGGATGAATGGCTGACAAGACAAGCAGTGAGAGATAACGGAGTTCCACAAACCAGTCCCCACCGTGACCTTGCAGGCCAAAAAACTGGAGCTTATGGGCAGCTACTGCGAACTTTAACTAGCTTTCAACATTTAGAATCCAGACGCGATGAGGTAAGTAACCTATCATCTAGTAGAGGCCTCCCGAAAAATTTGGCGGTCACCCAGTGTCACAGGACTTACAGCATTGACACAGCTTGTAAGTTTTTCGAGTTATAGATACTTATCGATATCTATTCACGCCGCAGTGATAGCTCAGCTGGGCTCATCACACAAATCTGATTGCGCGATATCAAGTTACCGGTGAGTGTTGGCGAACACGATGGACAGAAGATCCGGAGGCCGTGCCTATGCATGACCACACTTGGGAAGTTTCCCGATCGTGGGGTTCATAGCGTGGCGTCCACAAGTCTGCCTGCAGGAAACCCGGGGTGGTGACAACACACACTCAGGGACAGGTGACGCGTGAGGGTCTGTGGACACTTTTTAGACATGAGGAGTGACCCGAGTAGTGGGGCGTACGGGAGAATGGACACGTGCACGAGCCTACTAAGTATCACCAGTCACCTCCTGACCTATGTGCAACATGGTAGATCCACTCCATCGCTCCATACATCCGTCCTTTACGGCAGGGGCGTACTTCGGTGTGGCTGCCTGTGTACGCAACAGATAGTTGCGACATAGATAAGAAACATCAGGTACAGTCGGAGGTCGAGTGGTGAGGGTCAACGCTAGTGTCTGAATTTGAATAGCATTGAAACCTTGAGCTAATGTTAACTGAACGGGGACTGTATCTATTACCTAGCCATTGCCACAAGACGGAGCCCGAGAAAACATGTGGCAGAAGACAGTATGTATAGGATTGGCAATATTAATGGTCAGTGGTACCACTCTCGGCAGCACGACCCGGAGCTCGATTACATATAGCCCAGATTAACAAGCCATTCCATTTCGAAGGGACTTCTGACAAGACTCGGACACGCGTATCAGTTATATCGGAGTGTACGAGCAGTAGTAAGCGGGCCTCGTGCCATCGGGAATATTTGTGTCATTGTATCCGTTGGACAACGTTGTCTAGGTGCAAAAAAAAATCACGGGCATGGTCGGGAGTCTCAAAGGGGTAGCTAAAGGTAGAACAAGGCTCCAGGAACGTTGTGATGGCTACCAAGATTATCAGGCGTTCGTGTGTACGGGTCGGATTAGAGTTTTATCTCAACGACGCGAGGCGGGGGGGTTGCCTAAACTGTCACCAACAAACGATTGACCAAATGCGCAAGAAGGCAGGTCCCTGGTCCGCCGTGGCTTCAACATATCTTTGTGCTACAAATGGCGCTTTGATGAGTATAAGAACTTTCATCGTCCTCGGTAACGTCTCAGACTCACAGCCTGCTCCAAGCACGTTCACGGAACAACATCCTCAGCAACCTTTTTCTCCTTCTCCGTTAGATCATTTCCCATACTCCCTTTCAATAAGTCCTATAATGTTCCAGCTTCGCCCCGCCCACCCCATCCAGACAAAAGCCATCTGGGACTCTGAAGACATGTCTTCTGCGTCTGCTATGTACTCCGCTCAGCAATCCTACCCCACCAACGTTCAGCTTCCCCGCACTCTTCAGCGTCCGCCTTACGCCGACATACCTACCCAGAACATTACAGCAGTGGCACCAGAACTGGCCGGCGTCGCTATCGAGTATGTTCGCCGTGGGTTGCGCGTTCAAGCCAACCAGTGAGTACTCCATATCCACTCATGGTTTTTGTTGCTTATTACAATTCGGTAGGATGCTGGCTGGCATATCGACGCTGTCGCCGTCCCATTTACCATCTTCGATGCCGCGGTCGCAGCTCCATCAAACGCGATCCCTCACCATTCCGCTCCGTGCGACCTCTCATATGCCATCCTTCCCAACACATGTCCTGGCTCTCTCCCGATCATCTCCCCAGGATTCTTCTGCGCTCCTCGTCCCCACCCACGCGGTCGTCCTCGCGTCCCAATGTGCATCTCTCCCTCGTTTACCTCCTTCTACTGTGTCCGGACATCCAAACGCTACAGTTAGCGTCACCCTCCCCGTCCTCCCGCTCTCGGTGCCATCACCTGCCGCGTTCGCGCCACTGCATACATTTTTGTATACCCACTCTGTCTCCCAGCTGCTTGCCAAGCTCATCCCAGCAATCCCCTCATCCTTCCTCTCGACCCTTACGGCCTCTCAAGCTGTAAGGGGCACTCTCTCTTCCGGCCCCGCATTGCATTCGCTTTCGGCACACCTCCTTTCCTCAGCACCTGGGATGGCCGCGCTTACCAACGTCGCCCAGAATATCGCCGCAGTCTGGCGTAACGCGGTCGCTCTCGGCGTACATGATCCCGAACTCTGGGATTGTCTCGACCTCGCATGGGAAATCGTACTGGGCGC
Organism: Neoboletus brunneissimus; assembly: GCA_003316195.1. NCBI lineage: Eukaryota > Fungi > Basidiomycota > Agaricomycetes > Boletales > Boletaceae > Neoboletus > Neoboletus brunneissimus. Next base: position 11,264 of record QFEL01001535.1, on the reverse strand, counting down.
GATGAATCTTGGTGCTGGTGCACACTAAGCGTGACGCGCTGGCGCGACGGACCCGTCAATCTTACTAAAATGGACTCATCCATCAAAAGTTCCTCGTGATATATGTGTCGAGGAGTTTCCCACCATCATCTCTTTCTCATTTGCACCATCACTACACACATCTCACAATGGCTTCGGAACCTGTATCCCTTAACACCTCTTTCAGTCTTCTACAGATCGCCTATGATTGTATGATTGTCTGTCTCTGATACCCTTTACTCTACCTCGAGTTAATAGCTGAGGAAACCTGTATCTATTACATACCACAAAGGCGAACTAAAAATTGTTTTCTGTTTGATCGTTTGATATTAAGCACAAACTAGCCTCCCAATAGAACGACTCCTTTGTGCTCGGTTGAGATTGTTATGTATGTGACTCGGGTATCAATAACAACCATCTGCATCAATTAGGCGTCTTACCCGCTTCCACAAGCGTGCCTTGTCTGTCAACATGTTGACCAGACCGACCGCGTCACTCGATTATGAACCTTATGTATACAGCGAACACTTTTTTTTTTTCAGAAAGTGACGTAAGGGACTGAAAAGTTAACTTCTGACGTCATTACAACCGTTGCCGCGGGAAGAGATGTTTGAATATGCGTCTCCGACTGGAACTGGCTAATTGCGACTACTCATTGACCTTGTTGAAAAAGAGAACGAAAAAAGGGTTATATCAGCGAACGAGCCGTGTTCCACGAGAATGTAAGGGGTCAGGCCGGGGGCTTGAGCAGACGGCAGTATTGGTGTGACGAGACAAGTCTGTCCCGAGTGTTTCCCAGATTCAAACTCCAATTTTTGAGGCCAAACAACGGTCCGAAATTTTTGACTCCGCAAGGGCACTTGATCGAGGGTGGAAGATTTATAAAAAAAAGGAGGGCTCGAATGCTGTTCCTGAGCCACATTATCATACCAAATAAAGAGAGAGAGAGAGAGAGGTAGATTTTGAACCTTCATGGGCTTAACGGTATCGACGTGCCCCACTTCCATTGACTCTAGAGCCTTCAGTGGTCCGCGCTTTTCTCCCTGCAGAGCACTTCGATGCCTATTTCGATATTGCTGTGGACCAATGCGGTCCCGCCGCACCTACACCAGTCTGTGAAACTGTGAAGCGACAGGACAGGTGACCAAAAATTTTATATCAAGTGCTGTAACCGAGTCACCGACGTGTCCACAGCCTGATCGGAAACGCGGTGCGTGTTCCAGGCCGACAACTCATCGAGGTCACAAGGGCCCTGGAGATGTCGGTTCGTTCGCTGGCAGGGCAATTTTTTGGGAAGGATCGAGTGGACTGGTTGTTCCCCTGGGATTGTCTTGACGTCCGCCTCAATGAGTGATAACAGCATGGAATCTCGGAGGGGTCTATTGGATGTGATCGAGTTCTCGTCCATGGATAGGACAGTGGGAGGTCTTGGACGGCTTGAGGATCCAATGCAGGTACGGCCTTACTCCAGGATTTGCTTGGCTCTCGTTCAACGGCGTAATCCCATTTTCATGGAAATCGGCACTTGCCGACGTCCATGGAGTGTGGGTGGCAAGATTGACACCAAGTGCATGGTACTAGCTAGGCAGACACCCTGAGTTAGTGCGGTATCTTCTGTCAATCGCAAGGAAACTCGCAAGGTGCATTCCGAGCTTACACAGAGGACTTTGCTCTATACACCATAGTAGCCCACGCGACAACGCGTAGACTGTGCCTAGATATTTGTTGACACCACTCATCCAGGTACTCTTGAGTTAGGCCGACTACATGTCTTGTACGATTCTGGCGGCACCAGGGGCGAACACCTTTCGCCCAGGAGATGTATGGTAATAGCCTTGTTATTGGTGTCATGTTAATACTCTGCGATTAAAGGACACTAGGCCTGTCTGACGATGAGTGATCTAATGATGGATTCAGTCAGCGGCGCTTACATATGCCATCATGTTGAATGAGGGACTTGATGACAGGAAAGACGAGGAAGTAACATAACTGGCAAAACACATTAAGAGTTGATTTGGGGTTTCACTTGGCCAAGATAGTTTACACGAGTGGATGTATACCTAATGGTTCAAGTTGAAGCGACGCTCGGCAAGTCTCGCTCAATCGCTCAGGCTTCTGCTAGTGTCGTGTACATGCTCCGCTACCGTGAACAAGTTGTAAGGCTGAGCTTGCCATGCCAATGTCACTTAACACAGGGTAAAAGAAGCGCACTGCATATACAGGCGCCTATTCTGCTTATTCAGTGAAAGCTGCTGTCGGGCGCTCGCACGACTGACTATCTTTATATCTTCAAAGTTCTTCCACTTCAACACTTGGCACTATACCATGGACGAAGAACTTCGTGGAGCTTCTCCTGCACCCGAATTCGACGTTCGGGCCAAGATCGACGGGTTTTCGTCGTTATTGTCGAGAACCATCATCTGCTTTTACCAATTCTTGGCTTCAGATAGCGAGTCAGAGGGTCCTCGAAGGAGACTACTTGACGAATACATCACCGTAGGTGGTGCCGCTAACAGCACCAAGATTCTTCTCGATACCAGTGACGAGCGTAAAGCCGAGGGTTACCTGGAGCGTCGCAAGAAGATAGAGGGTCTATGGGTCCCGGAAGGACCCCTTGCGCAGTTTGCTTCGCACATGGAGAACGCATACGATATCATGTCAGCTGCGATCGAGAGTCATAAGAAAGTTGCCACACCCACTCGGAGGAGGGGTTCGTTCCCACTTTCATTGGAGATGTTGAACGAGGAGATTCGTCTCATTCAAGAGTACAAGCAAGCAACCGCAGACACGCTGTACGATGAATTTTACAGATCGTGAGTTCTTCTTACACCGTATCCCCAACTCTGTCATATGCGTCATATTCCAGGAATAGGAAGTTAGATCCCAAAAGTTGGTCTCGTTGTCACTTCTAGTGCTGTTCTAATGAATGTATGGGTACAGTTCAACTAGCGGTGGACATCATTGAATGGCTAGGTTTCATCGATACAACTGATAGGCAAGAATTCATGTCGCGGGAAAGGCACGAAGGAACCTGTAAATGGATTTTCAATCCAGATGTTTGCAAGCATTACCATGAGTGGTGGTCGGCTACCGGAGGGTTCCTTTGGATCCGTGGTAAAGGTATGTTGTGGTTCTTCTCCGGCCACGACCCGTCTCTCACTATGACGCAGCTGCCTCTGGCAAGTCTGTCATTCTGTGGGTCTATCGAGGTTCTCCCCGCGACCAATCTGACGTTTTGCAGTGCGGCGATAGTCGATCAGATATTCAAGGAGCTATGGGAGAAGATCGAGGCACAAGAGAAACGAGATGGATATAAACGAGAATATGACGAACCACCATACATTCTTCCAGAATTCTTCCCCGCGTTTTATTTCTTCGATTTCCGCGACGCTCGTACCTTGCAGACCTCTACCTTTCTCAAGTCCCTTTTTGTTCAGTTTTTACAAGTCCCGGAGCCAGACCTTGCAGTGACTTTCCCTGATCTTACCCAGCAACACCTGGACGGTCTCCCCCCGCCTACTGATATCGAGTCCTTCCAAAATCTCGTCTTACGTGCCATGCGATCACATGAGAAGAAAACCATCTTCGTTGATGGTCTCAACGAATGTGACGACGTTCCGGCGGTGATGGCTTTTCTCGAGAGGGCCATGCAAGAGGCGAGTGTTCGAGTTTTGGTCGCGAGTAGGCCAGATCCAGATATCCTTGCTAAATATCGAGATCGACCTACCATCAACCTGGAAGATTATATAGGCTATACGACTGCAGACATGCGTGAGTGGTTGATGAAGCGAATGATGGATCATTCTAGACTCCAAGCAATCCCGGAACGCAAAAAGATCGATGTGCTGGATGCCGTGACTACATGCAATGCGGGGTCGTGAGTGTCACTTTCCTGGTGAGAAGCATCCGGGAGACTCACGAGTCTCATGTAGCTTCTGGCACGCTCAATGTGTCGTTGATTCTTTGGAAGTCTGTCGGTCCGTTGCACAGGTAAACACCATGATTGGCGATGCCCCAAGGGATCTCGAATCTGTCCACTACGATCTCCTCCGCAGGGTCAACGAAAGGAGCGAAGACGTCCAACTAATTGTTTCGATGGCAGTACGATGGTTAGGCGGTGCACTCCGCCCATTGTCACTCTCTCAAATCATCGAGGCTGTCCAGATCGAACTAGGACACACCCCTCCGCTCCGATTGAACGATGACTTTACTGTCGTGACCCCAGAGGATATGTTGATGCTCTGCGGAAATCTCGTCAAAATCGATGACCGTATGGCGAGGCTAGGTCTCGGTCATCCGACTGTGCGAGTAAGGATACCGATCAGACCTCACGAGACGCAATCTCATGCACGCGTCTTATAGACTTTCCTCACCCAACCGCCCCCCGACGATGAGATTTTCTCGAGGTACTTCTTCGACGCGCATGCTATACACAGGGACCTCGCCTTGCGCTCGATCACATACATCATGACAGACGATATCGAAAAGGCAATCGCCAAGTCCTACACGCAAGCCTTCATGTTTGACATTTCTAGACGCTACTCCATCGTTGACCGCTGTCCCATGCTGACATACGTCTTCGAAGGCGGGTTCGAACATCTTTGTTATTACACCCAAGAAGACGATGATGCCATCGACTTACTGGTCCAGTTACAGAACCATGTCCCCGAGAAGCCGGACAAGTTCCGTGAGGTTCTTGAAGCGCTGCATGACCGCACTGAGGACACTCGTTATCGATGGATCGTCGAGGAGAAGGAGCTGGCTCTCGGTATCCTTGTTCGGTTTGGTCTCCCGTGGATGCTCGAACGTTACCTACTTCGGCGCCGAGACCTTGCTGAAGGTGAAGAGAAGGATAAGCTAGTGAAGTGGGCAGAGAAGCTTGGCAGGTTTGACCTGAGAAATATGTTGATCGAATTCGAATTACCGGAACTGGTGGAGATGGAAGTTGTATCGGAAGGCTCAGACCAAGTTCCTGCGTGGAATGAAGCAGAAGGTGTACAAGATGTGATTATGGCCGACGAAAAGTGATCATGTACCAGTATTTGGGGATGTATTACTTGTATTGCTTTACAGCCACTATGGACAGGACAGAATACCAAGGGGATCGATTCACCCAAGCCAGTGATATGAATCTTACTGGCTGCCGGCCGGCCGGCCGGTCTCGACGTAGCCGATCGTGAATGTTGTACGAATGAGTTCGATATCGTGCACTGGCATGTCTTCTCCTCTAGCTAACAGTCCGGAGCCCTCGAGCTCGGTATCCGATGAATTCTCGTACTTCGAGCTCCAAACTACGACCTATGGAGGGCGTTCCTTGTTCGCGACTTCCGATATCGGACTGTGGACGAGGGTACATTCGGACGAAGCACCATTTGCCCATGTTATCTACAAGGATTATCGAAAGGAAGTTTGTGCCCACTGTTTCGCATATTCTGCGAGCGATCGGGCGCCATCCGCCGTCGGATGCTCTCGTACCTGGAGTGTCAAGTGGAGTCGAGCGGGTGCGGCGACTGCTTGGTTTTGTAGTGATATCTGCAAAGATAGTTGGGAACGTGACGAGGCATCTGTCTTGTTGATGGAGGTAGACGCTCTCTTGACCAAGGGTCAAGTTGCTACTCGGAAGGGATTCAAATCACCGGAGGAGGAAGCCAAGGTCAAAACCATGCTTCCCTCCTTCGAGCCTGGTGACAAGACAATCACCTATGCAGTTATCGATGCGGCTTGGGAGAGCATAGAGGCGCTCGTTGCTTCCAAGGGACACCTTAGCCTTTGTTACTCGACTCTCCATCTAGAGGATATGGAACTCGAGATCGCGCGTTCGCTCGTGGCGGCTATCGTGCGCCGATACTGCGCCGAACGCCTTTCCCCATGCAATCAGACATCGCGAACGACGCGAAATCGATTCGGGTCATGGCCGCAATTGCTCAATCTCCAAACGAACGAGCTTCGCAATATTCAGACAAGGCCCTACATGCTCACCGCTTACCTGCGTATCTACGTCTTCCTTTCGCATGCACTTCCGAAACACCTCCGGAAATACATGTCTACCGTTCGTGAGGTGCTCGCTCGCGACACTGGGAATGCTTTCGGGATATGGGATGGGGATCGGAGAGACGAGATGATTGGATGGGGAATATGGGTCAGCGCAAGTTATTTTAATCACAGTACGTCCGTTGCTGCGTAATCGGGAAGGAGGTGCCGATAACAATTATAGGTTGCACGCCAAACGTTCGGAAGAAACGAGAGGGAAGAGCACTTCATTTCGAGGTTACTCGAAGAATTCAAGCTGGAGAGGAGTTGTGCATCAGCTATATTGACACGGATTCTGCAGTGGATCAAAGGAGGCGAGAACTGGAAGAAAGCTGGTTTTTCACTTGCCGCTGTCTCCGTTGTGAAAAAGAGTCGACTCAATGATCTAGCGAGGCTCAGTCTGTACGTCTTTGAGTTGCGAGTCAGACCAGTACTATTACTGTTTACACTGGAATACACAGTTGGCGTAACTTGGCGGGGACGACTCGACACGTGTCTTTTGTCGAGTTAGGGGACAATCCGAAATTGGTGGATGTGGCCCACGTTCGAACCGACAGCTTCCACACCTGAGGCCTGGCTTTCGGCAACAGTTTCTCTCTTCCCTACGACCTCCATGGCGGCGGTACTCGAGGATCGACAGCATTATACAAAGGGGAAGGGGAAGGATGAGCCGCACCAAGCTACGGAGACCACGCCACTTCTCGAGGCTGGGTCCAGCCAAGTCAGCGGAGACGAAGGTGAACTCGACCTTGAGAACAGCTCCGTAGCGCGGCGCCGACTCTGGAAGAGACTGATGTTTGTCTTCTCATTCACTCTATCTCTCTGCTTGGTCGTCTTTCTAGCCCTGGCACTCCTGGCATACTCCTACGCAACTCGGTTTTCTTATCTCTCCCCAGATGACGTACTCGCGAATGGTCTAGTCTTTCAAGGCCCAGACAGAGTAGATGTTATAAATGCCACAGACGGAGGGCTCTGGGTTAAGTTGGACGCTAGGGTGGGTGTTGACGCTGGGTCGATCATTGGCGTGAACACCGTCGACGACGCAGGAACGCTGGAAAATTTGTGGAGGTCTCTTGGCCGTTTAGGCATCGGCATCCTCGGGACCGTGACAGCCAACGTCGCCACGGTCTACGTGTCTTCAGACCGAGCCTCGCTCGCGACCGTCTCGGCACAGCCGGTGCAATTGCCCATCACCAGTAATCCACCCCGTGATCTATCATGGCTGACACCAGTATCCATACCTGTCCTCGTACGGCCAACGGATAATTTCTCGGATCTTGCTCAATTTGCGGAAGATTCATGGCGCAATGGGGTTGCATCACTCCAGTCGTCTGTCCCCAAAGTTGCCGTATGGGGTGGCGGTCCTGATGGCAAAGGTTGGCGGAGTATGCTCTCCGCAAATTTCCATCACGTTGAAACCCGACTATCGCTGCCTAGTAGGTGTTTCTGTACCCCATTCATTTCAAAATCTAAGCACAAAGTTCCCAGTTCCACCTATCCCAGGTTTGCCCGAACCAGGCGAGGATACCCCGTTGCCATCGTTCTCTCAACTAGTTTCGCTCGAGTCATTCGATATCTCTTCAACGGACAAGGAAATACAATTGAACGCCCGTGCTTCTATCATCGACCCCGCACCACCTGGTTTTGAAATGACTGTCCCTGCGATACCCTTTGTCGTGTCACTTCCAACTAGGAATCCAGATACCTTTATCCCGATTGCTTCTGCTGAAACCCAGTCATTCTCCCTCACACATCCTAATGTGACGCTCTTTGTCTCGGGCAAGGTCCTTCCGCTGCCATCTACCGCTATCGAAGCATTGTCGTCATTCGCCTCTCGTTACCTGTCTCTCCAACGCAATCCAATATCCATCAGTTCTCCATTGCTTCCGTCTCTCGTAATCAACACCGAATTTCCCTCACCAGCCACAAAACCCAGGGTTCTGCGCAATGTGACGATTCGCAATATGAAAGTCAAGCCATACGGAACTGAGCTTTTAGCAAGTGGAGAAGTCTTTGGTTTAATCGTGCTCCCTAAAGGGATGAATTTTGAAATGGACGTCAAGCAAATCATGCCCGACATCCTGGTATTTGATGGAGACGTGGACAATATATTCCCCCCTCTGGACATTTTGGGAAATGTTCCGAGTCATCTCCCGCAGCCTCTGCCTCCTCGTGCCTTCGGTCATATACTACCCGACGACTGGCTAGAAGCGAAGAGTGTTTATAATGGCACAGACGATGAGGGATCTGTTTTCTCAGTATCAGCCTCGATTGTGGACGTACCTATTCAGGTCCTGCCAGGGAGGGAAAAACAGTTTAGCAAATTTGTGAGCAAGGTATGTTACCAGTTTGGTACTCTGGTCCGTTCATGCACTCATCTGTGATTTTTTTTCTAGATACTCTTTGGTCCAGACGGCGCGACAGCGGGCCTTGAGGGCACCGTCGATGTCGGGGTTGACATCATTGGCCTACCTTTCCATGATGGGAACGGAGAAGAAGTCGGGTTCCAACTGAAGGGCCTACCATTACGGGGAACAGTACACATAGGCAAGAAGGCTTGATCTTTATCGTTTTGGACCATGTCCCGTCCATTACGTTCTCTTAGGTTTCATTCGACACCCTTCCAGACGAATGTCACACGTTTCGCTCGTTGACGAGTCTTTTTTTCTTTCTTGTATAGGTGCATATCTGACACATACGTACGAACAGTCGGTCTTTATACATACATGTACTGCTTGCTTGTAGATTTCGACCTGCGGAACCCTGGTCCCTGACTTTAATTTTAATGTTTAGCGAGTATGCCTTTGATTGGTCTCACACTATCTTTCAGCATCGTACACCAAAAAACACATAGTGGGAGGAAGGCTTCATCGTACAGCGTACGCTACACCCTTTCTGGTGAACGTTAAATTTTCTACTCTTACACATGTCGAGTAGTCCAACTTCATACGTAACATATACTGTCCATCTGTTAATTCTGATCCTCGCGACCCTCGTACCTGATACTAATTCCAGTGTCTGACAACAACCCCGCTGATAACTTCTTCCTCTACTCCTTTCTCTTGTCCTTGCTTCAGGTCGGCCTGGCCATACGCGCTAGTCCTTCCTTTCCTCCATTGCTCCATCGTTGGCGCAGCGCTATCTTCACACCGTGGATTGATCCCAACTCTTCGTAGTAAAGGACTCTCCCGTGTGGGTATCAACTTGACGTTGTCGTCTGGCATGACGAAATAGAACACTCCTAGCCGGGCGTACTGCTGCTGGTCGGGAGGAGGCTGCACAACCCGGTGAATGGTCCCCTTGTAGTATCCTCCTGTAAGGAAATCCAATGCATCTCCGGCATTCACCACCTGTACGAAACCATATCGTCAGAAGGTTGCCCAACCAGGAAGGTGGACCCGGGGGCTTACTAATGCGTTGTCAATGTGTTTCACCCATCGCCATCGACCATCCTGGGACAGAATTTGAAGCGCAGCCACAGGCTGGCTCCACAGGATTGTTATACTTCCAAAGTCTATCCACCAAGCGCCAATTCCGTGTGATTGCCTGAGTTGCGACTATTGGGCGAATTCCCGACTCACCAGTGTGTCCTTTAAGCCAGACATTGTTTGTCTTGGCCTCTTCCTCAGCGCAGCGTGGATAACTGGGACGCGGAATACTGCTCAGCTCACGAGCATAACATGAGATGAAAGACACAGACTATTTCATGAACCTCACTGGTGAGGAAGTGAGCGAATTGGCACTCTGTGAGGTACCCTATCAAAGATCTAGCGTACCGTATGTTTCGCCGATGGCATCGTAGTTGTGAATGTTGACCAAAGCGTCTTCGGGTAGCTCGAGACTGAGCGCGATTAATCTGTAATCCAACCCATTAAGCATACGCCATCTCGATGAAACCCTCGACTCACCGTAAGATCGGATGCAAAACATTGAAGTGGTTAAACTTGGTGAACTCTTTGACTTCGGGCAAGAACGGGCGAAGCGCCTCTGGATGTCCGCGTTTCATGACATCACGGTTGACTAAAAAAATGCTAAGCAAACTCAAAGCATATACGAGAAGGATAGATCACGCTCACTGTTGTAATGCTCGATCTGATCGTGAACTCCATTGTCGATGTGCTATGTCAACGTGAGTCGCATGACCTTCAGAAATCGGACTGAAGACTTACCCAGTACCGTCGAAGTTTGTATCCCTGGTACGATCCGGTCTGTTTCATAGCACCAGCGTACACTTGCTTCTCCTCGTCGCTTACGCCAGTAAAGGGTGTGTCTGCGATATCAAATACCCTGTCCGTCTATACATGTGTTAGATATCAGAGCAACGAGAAGGTGAGGATCTTGCCTCCGACTGGGGGTATCCATGATTGACGACGTAGAAGAACCCGTGGGTCAACAATGCATCTCGAACCTGATTCGCTAACACGGCACGGTCTTCCGTACTCTCGAACTTGGCTAAGTCAATGATCGGAAGGTCTACATAGTCCACTGGATCCAACGTCAGTAGCCTGTTTGATGGACGAGAAAAGTGGGATCAGTATTCCTAGCATATGGTACATACAGTCGGCTTTGGTAGGCGGTGCAGCTTGCCAGTGAGGGGCATGGGGCAAAGTGAGACTCGGCATACTGAAGGTCGTAGCGTAGGCGGACTCGAGGGAACCAGGTCGCTTTTAATAATCTCGTGTCGGAGTCGGTCGGTCCTTGGTCGCCCTTTCTGGGCCAACCTTCTTGCATGTCCGCAACGGTGGAATCGGATGGCGTTGTTATTGTTGGACTGCTCTCCTTGTGACCCACCTCGTGATGCTACAACACCTATTCGCGCTCCGATTCAGGTCTACAACATTAATGTGCATTCTGCTTGGTCTTTCAGAGGTATCCACCCATTGCCGAGTTTCCGCGACGATTTAGAACGGACTACAGTAGAAGTCATGGAGCATGATGGGGGACGATACCAAGCGTCGTTATATCCCTCATTCACTTTTTTTTGGATGGTGAGTCTGTAACAGACAGAAAATCACTCATTGTCTTCCGGCCAAAGGCGGGTACTTGGCAAGTTGAAGTGCTTGAATCAAATGAAATGGACCTAAAGTTTACACTGCATTCAACTATCATGGGTCGCTGTTTTTGTTACAGTAAAAGATCTCTACCAGCAGCTATGCTGATGTAGAAGATACAGAGTTTGAGGAGGAACCCGACGGGGTGCGGTCCTGAGCATCCCG
>QFEL01001533.1:0-23077 GCA_003316195.1 Neoboletus brunneissimus | reverse complement strand
ATCAAAGGACCATCCCATAGTAGAGATGTTCTGGGTTCCACTTATGGGTGTTCGCAAAGAGCTCACGTTTTGTGGATATGCCGTGTATCCAGAACGGAGCGCCTTCATACAATGCGTCAGCAGGATGACCCCACGATGGGTATTGACCGCAGAGCGAGACTACACTCACAGTCCCCGTGACTTCAACTACGCCCTTCCAATACTCCTGCTAGAGTAGTCTCTTTGAACGTTTCGTGACCATGTACTCGGAGTAACACTCACCAGGAACAACTGGTAACTTTGGACCGGTGCCTCAGAGAAGGATGTTGGTCCAGCAGTCAACAGCGACATGAGCATATTTCCTAGAGAATTCACTCTGGCGGTCTGAAATCCCCACTCTTCTAGTTCGATGAAAAGTGTCACCCAATAGTTCAGATTGTGTTGGTACGGAATCGCGGTTGTGTTTTGAGGGGTTGAGGTAACGAGCTGATTGGCATATACCACGGAGGACTGGGTGAGGAGAAGTACAATCTCACATATGGTTGGAGGTAACGAAGCGTACTTTCCGACTCCAGCGTGGTAGACAACTAGGAAGAACTCTCAGTGAATCCGCCAGAGCGATAAAGAATCCCAGCTCACCGATGGTTTGTGCGTTCAGTGCATCCTGCCACGTGTACGGACAGACGACCGACGCAAGATAATTGGTATTATTGAAATTCACTGCTGCCATCGAGGCAATCATTCCACTTCCACTTATATCTGTAGGGCAGCCTCATCAGCCCGAGTAGATCTGTATACCTGACGAATATTTCGTACTCTGGTTGCAGCTCATGCGTGGCAAAGTGGTATTGACAACCGGCAAGATACCACTGACATAACCATCCATCTCAAAGGTCGCATTGACAGAGATCGCCTGTACTTCGATCGGGTACCAATCAGCAGGATTTGTGTAATTGTAACAGGAGACATTTGCTGCGAAACCTTGCTGAGTAATATTGTAGGTGGAAGATAACCCAGTAAGATCGGAGCTGGATTTCAAAGTCGTTGGAACTAGACCACCACCGAAAGAAGCAGGAGTCCCGGACGCTGATGTCGGGGTGATGTTTTGGGCGCCACCTGGACCGTATCCCGTGACTGCGGAAAGAATCCCACCTGAACACAACATTTACCATCTGCCATACTTTGAGATTGGTTTCGAGCACGTACCAGTGGACACACTATATGTAACGTTATTGAAGTTGAGGATACTTGGTTGTCCAGATGCATATGCAGTCGCACTATTCAAACCTGCGTTGGAACCAAAGGAAGAAAAAGAATTGGCCGAATCTAATGGTGTATATGTCAGGTGTTTCGCCTCTGCGCAGGATGGAAATGGACTACTCGGCTGTGCAACTAGCGTCCCATTGGAAAAACCAAAAGTATTATTCATATCCTGCCCAAGCACAACGTCGAACGCTTGATCACCGAGATCCAGTTCCTCGCCACTCATGGATACAAACACGTTCACCTGGACAGGGGTGAGGAACGTGGTCCAACTACCAAAAGTCCGATGAGCATCGTTAAACACTACAAGAGTCTGTGCTTGAACATACGCAGAATTTACCAAACCAAACACAGTAGCGATGATCAAGGTCCCAAGCATCGGACCGAGATATCTGGGTTTGCGCTTGAGGGAGATGGAAGCGCTCGTCGCTGCAACACCTATACTCAGGCTGGCTAGTGACATGGATCTCCGGGAGCCGATGTACTGTCTCAAGGCATGTTTAGCTGCTCTTGTAAAGCAACTACATGTAGGCAGGCTGTGTAGTATCCATGCGGAACGTTGAAGGACGCGCACCTCAGTGTCACGGAACTCACAGCAGTCGCAATAATGGTGACAACCACAGTCGTTTCTACTGGATTATGGTATACCCAGATTGCGGTGGAATCTGGTAGGGGAATGGTGTGTTTGATCTTGACCACGACATAGAATGCCCATGCGATAATCAGGATAAACAACTGGGCGACTGCGATGCCCAACAGATCTTGCTTTTGCCCTAGTGCCATGGAGGAGTACGATTAGATAGGGAGTGAGAGTAAACTGTAAACCTGACCGGCGTGGAAGGCATCAGTCCCAAGTATTTATTGTACACCACAGGTTTGCAGCGCAGGGGCGTGCTGATTGAAAATTTACTCCCCCTCAAACAAAGAGAGTCTGCTGTGGTGAAAAGAAGCAAGTATGCCGACACTCTGACTCGGTGTTTGCCCTGCAAAGCAGTGGGTACAGTGCATAAGCCTTGAATTGCATGTGAGTATCCAAGGTCCCTTTACCATTTATATCGACGTGACATGACTAATGAAGCTTTGAAGTGCGAACGTCCATAGTTTTAATTGCTATCCATGTGGTGGGGTCTTCGACATTGTGACGATTTAAAGCTTATGTAAGGGTAGTCTTGGTTTGCACATTTTTCCATACTTGTTAGATATCAGCTTCGCTACATACCCAAGTCTGTATTTGGTTAGACCGTTTAGCTGACATGCTGTGAGGTTCACTGCGCAACGAGAGATCCGGGCTCGCTCAAGTTTGAAAGGGTTCATTTCTATTTTACTAGATGACCATGTCCCGGTATGTGGCTCGAGATAACCTCAGGGAGGTCCAGGGGGCGGTGGGCACGATCCTCGCACTGTCGTTCGTGTCTTCCAGTTTGATTTTGCGAATAACGGTCCCGCGAAGTTCGCTAGGCACGCGATGAGGATAAAGTTTGTTGTGCAGTCTGGGCCCTTGCGTTTATCCATTCGGCTCGGATCACGCCCATGAGCTTCTATTCGGGCCCAAGCTCGCTTTGCCTTTCTCGGCCAGTTTCGGACACCATATGGAAGTATGTACCTGAAGCCTTGTGGTCGTTCCGACGGTGTGAAATTAATAGGGTCCTGCATGACGCCAGAAATGGACAAAGCTTCCAATCGTTTGGTCGTGCGTGAGTTAGCAGTGAGATGTCGTACTACATGTAATGAGTTTTTGCCCGGCGCATACCCATACGCACGAATGCCCTGCGTGCTAATGATTCCATGAATGTCACACACTGGACAAAGAGATGATGACAGGAGCAGCACTAGGACAAATTAATTCGATGCAAACAGGAGGGTTATGCTGACACAGGAGGGAATCAGCGTCACCAAGATACATAACAACACAATCCTATTGGGCACTACCCTTGTCATCGCATGTTATTGCAAAATAGTTCAGTTGTTAAACGATATGTGTCATCCAAGTGTCATGTTGCAAAGACCCCTTCAAGTCAACATTGTTACCTGCAGAAAAATCCAACCAATAGTGCTCGACTCAGAGCTGTCCATACTAGTACTCAATATCAATCACGGATACTCAGAATTGAGTCACATCAGTGGAGTTCGTCACCACAGGAAGGAAGGAAACTTTAGTATGTGGCAGTTTCAATTAGTTTGGGGACATTCAAATTCTGCAGCTTAATGTATTAGATACTGTGATGGATTGTTTTTCACAACTTTTTTCAGTGCATGACACTCACGACATGGGCCATTCACCTTGGAAGGGGGCCACCAGATCAAGAGCATCATTTGTGGCCTTGAAACCTTTCCTCTGGGAATGTAGTAAGGAACTCACTATGTGCACATATTGCCACAGGTCCATCTGCCACACACCACTAATCTATCTTGCCTCATACAGTTCTGTTATGACTTGCAGTAGCCCCTATCCTTTTTCAGCTCAACCCCTGTCTCACACCTGTGAGAACCATCTGTACACCTGTACCTCGCCCCTCGTCCTTGTCTCTCCTCGCTTAGGGAGACCATCATCGTCTTCTACATGACCCCCTTGCTTAGTCTAACAACTTGACTCCACTTGGACTCTTCGTTATCCACCCTTGTCCCCACTCTAAGTCACCTCCTCCATCCTACCCTCCACCATAGACTCGTTCCTGTGCCTATCCAGGAACACCCTACTACCCTGTCACCTTGGACCTTCACCAGTCATATCTGGGGATCTTCCCCATCACAATCCTTCGTCCTTGTATCTGCCCGGGATCTTCCCCCAGCTCCCCTTGTATGCTTTTCCTTCTTCTCAATTCACCTTGACACTCTTTATTACTGTTACGTTCCAACTGGGTAGCTGAAAGTGTAGACCTGGTAGCGTCTTCTAGTTGAGGAAGTCCTGATGGGGGCGCCAGACAGCAGTAGAAGACGATCAAGGGATGGACATTGGCAAGGTGCGAAGTACAGGTGTTTACAATGCTAGGGAAAGTCCAAGGTACAAGATACAAGGGGGGGGTGTACCAGGTAAGACGAAGATAAAGTACAAGTGTACAAAGAGGTCCGGTATATAAGTATACGAATGAAGAGGAGCCCGAATGTGGGCCTAGGGTGTGGACAAAGGGCAAGGCCGTCAAAAGGATGCGCAAGCTAAAGTGCCAGGTGTGAAATAAGCGAGGGTGAAGGCTGTGTAAGCGGGGCAAAGGAGATAACTACAGCATGACGTCAGTGGACGCATGACTAGGGTAACGGGTGTGCCGATAGCACCGTTGTTAAGGTAAATGAAGAGCGTCAAGGTGAATAAAGACAAGGAGAGAGCGTACAAGGGCGCCAGGGGGAGATCCTGGGCAGATACGAGGACAAATGACGGTGATGGGGAAGATCCCCAGATGTGACCGGTGAAGGTCTGTGGTGACAGGGAAGAAGGGCGTTCCTGGGTAGTGTTGTGAGTCTAAGCGATCGGATGAGAAGGCGAAGACGAGGAACTGAAGTGCAAACCCAAAGATGAGAACTGAGGAGGAGAAGTAGAGCTAGAAGAGGAGGGGGAGCTCGCAAAGGTAATAGCCAAGGTTAGCTATGAGATTCCTAATGATCCTAGACTCACTGTAGCGGGAGCTACCGAGATCTTGAATGCTCGTCTTAGAAGTACTACTCTCGTGAGTATCCAAGGTCTAGACGACTATCTTAGAACTGGGGTTCTAAGGTCGTCTAGTGCTATATTATATACTAGAATACAGGAGGCACGGACCAAGCTGTGCGCGGGAGTAAACGACCGAAGATAGTAAGTATGGGGCGTAGGGTATGACGTAGCGTGTGATAGATGAGTAAGAGGGAAACGGAGATGAAGGTGAGAATGGGAATAGAAGTACGTCATGGGGAATGGTAAGGTCTAGGCCGATGGGGGACTAAGTCATGGCCGAGGAGATAGGAGAGGGAAGATAAAATAAAGTAAGTATCAGGTGATCGTGGAAAGAGGGATCACGTGATAGAAGGGAAAGGAGGAGCACATGACCGTGGGAAGGTCACGTGATCTGAAATGGCTAAGGTAAAAGAGATAAGATAAAGAAGAAAGATTAGAAGGTTAGTGAAGAGGGGCGAGGAAGAGGAAAGTAAAGCATTATGAGCGTGAACTCATAACAGGTAGGCACAAGAACGGGTCTGAAATGACCCAAAGCTAATGCTTAGGCAAGTCAACAACCAACTAAGACTTGAGGAAAGTCGCTGATAGAGGGAACTCTTTGAGTGTAACGAGACCTTTGCAGGTAACTCCTAAGAGAACTAGACTGGGGTACAGTCGTAGCCTCTTGGATCTTTATATACTAAACTACTGTTTGTACATGTGGTGATCATATCTACGATCTAGGGTCATCGGTAATTAAATACATGAGGTAGAAGCATGGATCATAAAATGGAAGAAGCGGAGATTAAATAGTCATGCAACACATGAGGTGTGGCAGAATGGAAGAGAAGCATAATGTGCACTGCACGGAGATGAATGTGGGAAATAATATAACCTACTATAGATATATGAAAGTCTAAATAGAAGTGTCAGTAATAAGACTAAATGGAGATAGATCTTGATCGGGAGATCTATAGATACGAGGAATGAGTTATGTGACAATTGGTCACATGATGAATGGAATAGGAGTCCGAGTGGTTACGATGTTATCTCCTGTAATGTGGTAAGTGATTGTTAGATAAAGGAAAGATAAGATGATATCATATGAATCAGATATCTAATCTGATAAGATAAAGAAAAATGATAAGTCGTAAAATAATAGGATAAGGTGAAAATGAATATCATAGTTACTGGTCCGTAACAGGGTCTATGGCGGAGGGTAGCGCGGAGGAGGTAACTCGGGGTGGGGACCGGGGTGGAAGATGAAGGGTCTGAGTGATGTCGAGTCGTTAGACCAAGCAAGGGAGTCACGTTAGGGACGTTGACAGCCTCCCTAGATGAGGAGGGATGAAGACGAGGGGCGGGGTACAGGTGTATGGGCGGTGTTCACAGGTGTGAGACAGGGGTTTGAGCCAAAAAAGGGATAGGGGCTAGGCGAGTTGTAACAATTACTATACCCTTTGGAGCTATCATGCTCACCCTTTTGCCCTAGTCATGTGTCTACTGACATCATACTGTAGTTTTCCCTTTACCCTGCTTATGTGGCCCCCACCCTCGCTTATTTCACACCTGGCACTTTAGCTTGCACATCTTTTGATGGCCCTGCCCTTTGCCCTCGCCCTTGGCCCACATTCAGGCTCCTCTTCATTTGTGTACTTATATACCAGACTCTCTTGTACACTTGTACTCTAGCTTCAGCTTACTGGTTCTACCTCTGGACTCATACATTGTCCATACTGGCTATACCTCTTGTATTCACATACCTTGCCTATGCAACCCTCTTGATCGCCTTCTTTCATTGTCTGGCGCCCCCGTCAGGACATCCTTGATAAGAAGTTGCCTACCGGTCTACGTCTTGAGCCTACCCAGGTTCAAACGTAACAAGTTCTCCATCATAGTCTGGTCTATAAGGCAAACATCGACGGTTTGCCTCATAGATGGGCTGGTCACCAGACCAACTCCATCATGTGGCCATGTTTTTCCTTCATACACATGGTATCCTATGGTCCACCATTGGCTCATTCATTCATTTCTCCCCTGAGTCATTTTTGCACACAGAATCTCATCTTTGTTCTCTACATACACATGCATAAAAGGTCTTGCCATAAATATCATCATCATCCTTTGTTGAAGTATAGCATAGATACTCTAGTATTAGTAGTATTACATAAGCGTGTACCTTTGACTACTTAACTTGCAAGACATGGCTGAGTTACAATAGGAGTTTCAATTCTTCTTGAACATGAACCATCACCTTCAGTGACAACCTCAGGTATGTAGTCATAGAACTCTTTCTCCCTCGGTACAGTGCTTACTGCACTGTGTCCTGTTATATGAGGTACTCGATATCCTCTCGACAGGTTATAAGCCCTGAGTGGCAAACTGGTGAAAGCCAGTAGTCAATGGCTCCCTGATTCATCCTGAACATTTCCATTCATGTGGTGCGCAATCCATTCGCCCCACTCCTCAGTTGTTAGCTTGTGCCAAGTGCGATAATACGCCTGGCAATGGTGCCTCTTGTGCAACTTGTTCGCCATTGGCATTGTGAGTTTTGGTGTGACCTAATCACCCAAACTATGAGTTTAGACCTCTGTTGCAGGGGGAGACTATGCCATTTTTTGGCTAGACTTCAGTTCGTTGAGCGAGTCCAGCACTCCTCCCTTCCATCTTTTCTGAAAAAGCTCGAGTTAAGGTTACTGACAACTTTGTCTACAGTTCTTATCTCTATTTCAACAACATATCTTCTACCAACACCAGCACCTTCAACTCTGTTCCTATGCTTAACGGCATGAATTACCATGTTTGGGCTAAGGCCATGCAGATGTATCTGCAGTTCCAGAGCCTCTGGTGCCCTGTTATGATCTGTGGCTGTCCCCAGCCTGTGGACAACAACAACATTACCAAGGCCAAGCAGGATGCTATCAACAAATGGGAAGACGAAGACAACCAGGTGATTGGCACTGAAATGGTCCAAAGCAAGGCTTAGGCAAAATCAACTAAAACCTAACAAGGAAGAGGGGAGGAACTGAGAGGAACTATTGGGTTGAAACTCCCAAGAGAACTAGACTGGAGATACCAGCCGTAGCTTCCTGGGCTTATATAGCATACTATCTACTTGTACATGTTGTGACTAGATCTCTGATCTAGGGCATAGGGCGAGCGGTAATTAAATACGTGAGGCATATGCATGTAGAATGGAAGTGTAACGGTGATTAAAAGCATGAGGCGCACACACAGTGTGGCAGAATGGAAGAGAAGTCATAACGGAGATGAACGTGGGAGTGAATCTAACCATATAAGGATAAAGTGTCCATCTGAGATCTGGGCTAGCACATGACCTTGTCACGTGACCCTCAAGGGGTATCTCAGAATTGCATGGAGTCCGTTGTCTCCTAGAGAAAAGGTAAAAAGAAATAAATAGTCGTGGTGTGCACGTGATCCAGTTACGTGACTGAGAAACTGAGAAAAAAAGTGATAAGTATGAATCGCGAGTACACTCTGTTACGTGACCGTAACACTACCCCCTCTCTATAAATTGGCTTCCAGACGATTATAGGGGATGTGCTTTGAAGATAAAGTAGTAAAAGGTTCAGGTCGTTTAGAAAATAAAAGCATAAATTGATCGGGTGGGATACTTAGCGCTCTAGGCGCAGATGGGTGGGCTTCATGAAACTCTCGAACTGCATCTTTTGCATTCGTCAGATTTGATTTCGGCTCCCATGTACGGTCCGACTCAGTGTAGCCCCTCCAGTGGACTAGATATTCTAGTTTGCCTCATTTGAGGTGAGAATCGACAACATAATCGATCTCCCATTCGTTGTCACAGTCCTTGGTGACTGTTACCGGTCCCGGTCAGTACGAGGATTGCCCCTCCATACGTTCATGGTACGGTTTCACCCTAGAAACGTTGACTACTGGGTGGATCTGCATAGATTTGGGTAAAAGTAGTTTAACGGCATTCTGGCCGATGAGTTCCATAATTTTGAAGGGACCGAGCCACTTCTCAGATAATTTTTTTGATGCACGTGTAAGACATAAGTTTTCTGTTGCAAGCCAAACTTCTTGACCGACGGTATACTCTGGTGCATCTGATCTGTGCTTATCTGCTTGCAATTTCATTTGTTGCTGAGCTTTTTCCATATTTTTTTGTATCTCGTCTATGGTTCCTTGCATATTTTTCGTGAACTCCTGCGCTGCTGGCGCCTTGTTCTTTGAAAGGGGTTCTACACCCATGCATGGTTCATAAGAACGAGTGACTTCGAAGGGTGACTCCCAGTGAGAATGTGTGATATGAGTTCCGATGGGTGGGTATGTTTCCTCTATGGCCCTATGGCCATATATGTGGTTCTATATCCTATCAATTTCATTCCCAATGAACACAATGTACGATACATAGCTTGTAAAATACCATGCAAATTTTCCATAATCGTATCACATGATCACATAGTCTACTACACGTTTCCTCCTTATTCCCGTTTGGTTCTCCGTTCGAATCAACCTCTCTTTCTCTCATTCCATCTCGGTGAGATCTACTACACATTATCCTTTCAAGTTACTTACTAGTAGCTCGCCAGACTCGTATGACTTGGATCCTAATCCATTCTGTGAACACCTACCATGATGCCTCCTGATCCTGCTTGGCAGTACTGGTGCATATGCCACAAGTACTGTAAAAGTTGTTGAAGACAGCTGAACACGGCTAACACCTGGAGGAGACACCTACGCGAGGCTGGTGAGGACAAAAAGGAGGCCATCCGTTTAGCTGCTCGCTCTGACACTTTCCAGGCATTTGTAAATGCTGCTACTGGCGCGAATCAGGCTATCCCTCCTGGGTCCATTCTTCCTGCCAATGGACCTCAACACCAGGTGTGTCTGCCTCGTTCCCATTAGTTTGAGTTACTAGACTAATAGCTATAAATCAGTCTTGATCGCACTGGCACCCAAGTCGTTGCTAGTATGCATCTCAACCAATGCAAATTGGAGCATGAAGAACCCACTCCTACCACTAGCACGATCGTTCCAGCTCATGAATTGACATTCACACAGGTTGTCGCTAGTACAATGTCAAGCAAGAAACTGCCAGGTACTTGGCGTCCTGCTGCAAACAAAACTGGAAGGTACATTTTTTCATTGGCTCTTTTGATGATAACAATGAATCTTCCTAGGATGCTTTGCTTGCGCCAGTGGTTGAAACAAGTCAAACCCAGTGGATCGTGCGACGAATTCAACACCTACTACGAGTGTCTTACCTCAGAAATAAAAGCAGTATGTATCGCTTGAAATCCTTGTACATGATACATACTGATGGTTCTCTTATACAGAAATACAAGGATGAGGCCGTGAAACTGGTATGTTGTGAATTTCTCAGGCTACGACAAGGTCACTATGCTAAAGCTTCGTAGGTTGCAGATGGTCTCTGGACAAAGGGAACGGCTGATGTTATCGCAAAAATTGCAGTCTTACCAATGCACTAGGAGTCTGGTTAGTGGCTGGGGAGGTGGATAGTGGACGTCTGGAGAGTCACAATCATCTTGGGGCCGAGGGATGGTGGGAGGGAGATGGTGGATAGCAGATGGTCGGGATCGGGGGGCGGGCGCTGGGTGGGTTTTGCTCCCCATCATAGATATGCATAGAATCGGGTAGATGTGCTCGTATTCTTGTACATTGCAACTCCTATAAAGCCATAGATTGGCAGAGATGATTCTAAATGATGTTTGAATGAAGACGATCTATGTAAAACTATGGAGCTAGGTAGGCATTAGAGTACATATGTACTCGTAGGAAAATAACCTATGGAGACACCCATTTGCAATGCCGTCGTATCCACGCCTATGGACTATAACTACATACGTTGACATACAATCCCATATCAGGATTTCTCACTGGGGGTGACTTCTTAGTCGTTGCGTGTTTTTTGTTATTGATGCTAAATTGAGCGACGGCAAGCCAGTCTGCCCATGCTTCTTGCTTATCAAAGCAGAAGATTCGAAGGAACTTTCCTACTTCCTTGTTTACAATCTCTGATTGTCCATCTGTTTGAGGGTGGAAAGAAGTGGATAATTTAGTGGTAATATTGAGGGCCTGGTTAACCTCTTTCATAACTTGTGCGGCAAATTGAGGTCCGCGGTCTGATGTAATAGATTTAGGAAGACCGTGATGCTTCCAAACATGGTTAAAGAATAGCCTGGCTGTATCCAGGGCTGAGCATGTGTCAGAACATGGAATCAATTCCACTTCCTTGGAGAGTCGATCAACAATGGTGAGAATAGCAGTATGACCGTGGGATTCAGGTAAACCTGTAATGAAATCGGCGGTGATGTGTTCCCACAGTGTATTCAGTATCGGTAAGGGTTGTAACAAGCCTGCTGGGGCTGTGTTCGTGCCTTTAAACCGTTGACAGGTTTCGCATTGAGTGACATAAGATTTAATGAATGTTGCCATTCCTGGCCAGTAATAATTACGTTGCAGCAATTCCAGCGTCTTGTCATAGCCTGGGTGTCCTGCCACAGGGGAGTCATGGTGTTTCTCAAGGATTTCCATCCTGAGAAGGTTCAAGTCTGGGACATAGATACGCCCATAGGGGTCGAAGAGAATGCCATCATGCTCATCAGCGATGATTCCCTTCTTCTCAAGCCTCTTGATGTCTTCTTCGGTGAGTAAGCACATCACGTTAAATATTTTCTGTCGTAAGATGGTCCCATCATCGTTAATCACGATACTAGATTGGATCTTCTCCGGGAATATGACTACTACTCCTTTGTTATCGTTTTCTATTCCTTCGGCATGGTCTTCTCTTCTAGAGAGAGCATCCGGTTTTGTCATGGTGGATCCTGGTTTGTAATGCCAGGTCATATTAAACCTAGAAAGGTACATAGCCCATCTCGCTTGGCGGCGATTGAGATCTTGTCTAGTCATGAACCATTGCAGGTTCACATGGTCATTTCAAATCTCGAAGGTGTGTCTAGCTCCTTCTAGATGATGACGCCATTGCTCTAATGCTTGAATGACTGAAAGCATCTCTTTATCAGCGATTGGGTAATTCCGTTCCTGTGGAGTCATAGCGTGGGAAGAGAAGGCGACAGGGTGCCAGAGCCCGTCATCCTTCTTAAGGGAAAGTACGGCACCTGTGGCGAAATCCGATGCGTCACACTCTAGGCGATACTCGCATGTGTCATCTGGATAAGCCAAAATGGGTGCGGTGATAAATAGGGATTTCAGGGTATCGAACGCATTCTGCTGGGCTTCTTTCCAACAGAACAGTTCATCCTTCTTCGTGAGATCGTGGAGTGGTCTAGCCACTGATGCGTAGTCTTTAATAAATCAGCGGTAGAAGTTCGCCAAACCTAAGAAACTCCTAACTCCTTTTACTGTTTTTGGTGCTGGCCATTCCCGAATGGCTTTAACTTTTGTTCCATCCATGAAAATGCTGTTCTTCGATACGATCATTCCGAGGAAATCTACTTCGTCGGTAGAGAAGGTGCACTTTTCTGGCTTGACGAACAAATCGTTTTCCTCTAGCCTTTTTAGTACTTCTAGTACGATTTTATCATGTTCTTCTTGGTTTTCTGTTTTTGTGAGGACAAGGATGTCGTCGATGTAAACAACAACGACTCCTTCCATATCGGCAAAGATGTCATTGACCATTGCTTGGAAGGTCGCGGGGGAATTGCATAATCCGAAGTACATAACAAGGGGTTCAAATGCTCCGTGGTGACATGTGAATGCGGCTTTCCATTCATCGCCTTCCTTGATGCGGACATTGTTGTATCCCCAACGTAAGTCCATTTTCATAAATAATTTGGCCCCTTTGAGCCGTTCGACTAGCATAGAAATTAACGGGAGAGGGTAATTGTTTTTGATGGTACCTTCGTTAAGGTAGCAGTAATCTTGGACCATGCGCTTTTTACCATCCTTTTTTGGAATAAAGAAGACCAGTGATGTCTGAGGGGACTTAAAAGGTCTAATATAGCCTTTTGCGAGCTGGTCGTCAATAAATGCATTGACCTCTTCCTGCTTCTGTGGCGATAGGGGGATCAAACGACCCTTTCATGGGACGTAACCTTCTTTAAGTTCAATCGTGTGGTCCCAAGGTTTCCTTTTGGGCATTCTCTCTGATTGTTTCTTGCTAAATACGTCTAGAAATCTGTGATAGGCCAGGGGTACTAACTCCTCAGGAGTTTTCTCTTTAGGCTTCTCGGTTTGCTCTGCTAGAGCGGCTTCGGCAATTCTTGCTTCAAGCGTTTTAATGGTGTCGTACACTTCGTACTGGATATCCAATTCTTCGCGGTCCGCCCTTTGTGCATAATAAGGGGCGTCTTGGAGTGCGTGACAGTGCGTGGGGTAACGAGTCATCTTGACCGTGCCTTTTGTCCAATCAATCTCCAGATTGTGGTGCTTGAACCAAGAATATCCAAGAATGAAGGCGTTCTTTCCTAGATCCGTGACTTCGGCAGTAACTTGTTCACGGTGTCCGTTGAACTCTAAAATAAGGTCTGCACTGTGTGTAATAGAACCCACTGAATTCTTGGTTCCATCCACATTGTATATGGGTATTGGCCACTCAAGGGCCGTAAGTGGGAGATTGTGGGTCTCCGCCCATGTCTTATTTATGAAAATCATGTTTGTGCCTGAATCTAGCAGGGCTCGTGTTTTTGTGAATTTTCTGTTTTTCTTTCCCGAATGAGATACTGGTGAGATTGAGATCTCCATGAGAACCTCTCTCTCGATGTGTGCGTTTCGCACGAAGATGTTGTCTGGGAATTCTGAACTAGGGGAAGGGGGTAAAGTGGGATTTATCACAGGTTTGCTCCTGCCATCCATGTCTAGCGTGGACTGCCCGTTTGAAGAAGAGTAAATATAGGGGGGATCTGCAGATTCTCCGTCATCTTTGGTTTCCTCTACAGACAAGTGTGTGAATCGATTGATGTCCGCGGCGCACCCAGATATGCGTGTTGGACATTCTAATTTTTTGACGCGAACATCTCATAGTCCTTGAACCATGCCCTTGCTTCGTCAAGGGACATGCCAGCAATGGATTTGTTCCAATCCTTGCCTTTACCTTTGTCCTTTTTGGTGCTTTTATCCTCATCCCAGGAGGTTGCTGCCTTCGGCTCTTTTGCCTTCTTGCAGTCATGAGACTCTTCTACCTCTGTGCTTCGAGTCTGCCGCACTTCATCAGTCTTGGGTTTGTATTTGGAGCAAGTCTTCTTGTGACCGCCCCCTAGGAATTGGCATTCGCCGCACTGCTTCTTCAGCTTTTTGCAGTCGCGGGCGAAATGATCTCCACCACAATTATGGCATTTGATGGGCCCTTTGCCCTTGCCTGTTTTTGCGGCACTTACATCCATGGTGTCGGGGTCCCTTGATTGGGCCCTCTCAGCCGTTTCTTTGTTTATGAAATTCAGCAGTTGCTTGCACGTCCCTGCTGTCCTCAAGGCATTCTTGAACGTGGCTAGGTTGTCATACCTGCCGTTGTCCATTATGAGCCGTTCTACAGTGGCTCGGTCTGCATTGGTTTCGAGGAGTTCGATCAAACGACTGTTTCCCCATTCTGTCATTTCTGCATATGTGTCGAATTTGACCAGGAACGAGTCCATGGTCATTGAACCCTGTTTAAGGTTCGTGAGAGCTTTTCTGTTCCAGTCCTTTTCGGTGGAGGACTGGAAGTGTGTTTCGATGGAGTACACGAAGTCCTCCCACGTTTCTGTGCGGTAGTCGGGGTCCAACATTTTGGTTAACCAAGCATGTGCAAATGCTCCTGGGTCGCCCCCTGTCATTCATGAGAGAACGGCATGGATACCATTTTGTCTGCTGAGTGCGGATTGATTGATGTTTCGCCAGGTTCTTACCCGGGTCCACCATTCTTCAAACTCTTTTCCTTTCTTCCCAGTGAAGTTTCCTGGGTCTTGGAATATTTTTGACAGCTTTGGTTCTGAGGATGTTGAGCCTCGTGAGGTACTGGCACCTCCTACGACTTGTGCCTCTAGTTGTTCTACTGAGGCGGCGAGATTTCAATTCAAGAGTTTAGCTGTTTCCAGCTCTTGTTGCTGCATCTCCATATACAGCCTAAGTTGCACTGCCAAGTTCCCCCAAACTCCTTCTGAGTGTGCTGCTTGGGACAAGGCTTCTGCGATTGCAGTGGGAAGGGATGTCATATTGGAAAGATGAAGATGTAGATTATTTTAAAGGTAACAGGAGGGTTTGCAGAGCGCTAGGCGAGGTCTAAGCATCTTTGCGGTGTAGTTTTCATCTGATAAAGGCTCTCCTCCTCTGAGTCTCCGTATCTGTCTCCGGTACTCTTTCTTTTGCCTCTTTGGCTTTGGAGCTTCCTCTAGCTCTGGGGTTTCCTCTCTCTCTCTCTTGACTACTACAGTTTCTAGTCTCAGAATAAGACCGTTGTAGCAGTATATGGCTCCAGTCTCTTGTAGGTCTGGAATAATTGATCGGGGTCGAGGTGGCGGTGGTGTGAGAACGGAGGTTAAGTATTCTGGTTCTCCTTCGTAGTCGTTGGGGTCGTACGACCACTCTCTCTGTCTCACTGGTGGGGGTGTTGGTGCTTGTGGCGAGTACCTGCTGTCGCCAAGTGTAGATCTCTGGTCGAATATGGGGTCTGTGGACAAGCTGAGTGGGCTGCCCCACTGTAATCTGTTGAGGTATTGGGGGTTCTCCTCGTCGTATGGATCCGTGGGAAATTCTCCTGACCCAGGTCCAAAGTCGAGCACTCTTAAAAACGCTGTAGCTGGTGAAGGCTCTGAGGGTGTCTCTCCATGCACTGGGTTCGGTACCTCTGCAGCTACTGCAACCTGCTCCTGGTCTCTACTTGTTACTACTAATTCCCACTCTCTATCCGTGGGCAGAGCCCCTTGCGGCCTGCTACTTGCGATGTAGGGGTGACTTAGGGAAGTCGACAGCCCCCTGTCTGGAGTCAGGAATGACCGGAGTGACCTGTGGAAGACAAATGGCACTAGCGCCTTCTGTGAGTGTGCCTAGTCCAAGCTCGAGTAATGAATCGGTTAACACACTTGCTGTGGACGACGAGGTTAAAGTTGATGAAGGGTAAGCGATGAAGGTATAGTCTAGTTCTAGTGAAATGGCCCAAAGCAAGGCTTAGGCAAAATCAACTAAAACCTAACAAGGAAGAGGGGAGGAACTGAGAGGAACTATTGGGTTGAAACTCCCAAGAGAACTAGACTGGAGATACCAGCCGTAGCTCCCTGGGCTTATATAGCATACTATCTACTTGTACATGTTGTGACTAGATCTCTGATCTAGGGCATAGGGCGAGCAGTAATTACATACGTGAGGCATATGCATGTAGAATGGAAGTGTAACGGTGATTAAAAGCATGAGGCGCACACACAGTGTGGCAGAATGGAAGAGAAGTCATAACGGAGATGAACGTGGGAGTGAATCTAACCATATAAGGATAAAGTGTCCATCTGAGATCTGGGCTAGCACATGACCTTGTCATGTGATCCTCAAGGGGTATCTCAGAATT
Source organism: Neoboletus brunneissimus (assembly GCA_003316195.1). Taxonomy (NCBI): domain Eukaryota; kingdom Fungi; phylum Basidiomycota; class Agaricomycetes; order Boletales; family Boletaceae; genus Neoboletus; species Neoboletus brunneissimus. The sequence continues at coordinate 6,716 of QFEL01001533.1, read as the reverse complement.
GCATGGAGTCCGTTGTCTCCTAGAGAAAAGGTAAAAAGAAATAAATAGTCGTGGTGTGCACGTTGTTACGTTCCAACCGGGTAGCTGGAGACGTAGGCCTGGTAGCATCTTCTGGTCGAGGAAGTCCTGACGGGGGCGCCAGACAGCAGCAGAAGATGATCAAGAGATGGACATTGACATGGTGCGAAATACAGGTGCTACAACGCTAGGGGAAGTCCAGGTTTCAAGGTGCAAGGTACTAGGGGAATACCAGGCAAGACGAAGATAGAGTACTAATGTTCTAAGAGGTCCGGTATATAAGTAAACGAATCAAGAGGAGCCCGAATATGGGCCAAGGGTGTGGGCAAAGGGCAAGGCCATCAAAAGGACGCGCAAGCTAAAGTGCCAGATGTGAAGTAAGCGAGGGTGGGGCCGCGTAAGCAGGGTGAAGGGGAAACTACAGCATGACGTCAGTGGACGCATGACTAGGGTAAGGGTGTGCGTAGATAGCGCCGTCGGTAAGGTAAATGAAAGAGGACAAGGTGAATAGGAAGAAGAGAAAGCGTACGAGGAGACCAGGGGGAGATCCTGGGCAGATACATAGATAAACGATGGTGATGGGGAAGATCCCCAGATGTGACCGGTGAAGGTCCTAGGTGACGGGAGAGTAGGGCGTTCCTGGATAGGCACGGGAACGGGTCTATGGCGGAGGGTAGGGCGGAGGGGGTAACTCGGAGTGGGGACGAGGACGGATGACGAAGAGTCTGAGTGGTGTCGGGTCGTTAGACCAAGCAAGGGAGTTTCGTTGGAGACAATGATGACCTCCTTAGGCGAGGAGGGACGAGGACTAGGGGTGGGGTGCAGGTGTACAGATGGTTTTCACAGGTGTGAGACAGGGATGAAGCCGAAAAAGGGATAGGGGCTAGGACGAGTTGTAACACACGTGATCCAGTCACGTGACTGAGAAACTGAGAAAGAAAGTGATAAGTATGAATCGCGAGTACACTCTGTTACGCGACCGTAACAGGCACCATCTGTCTCCATATTGAGAAGCACCTGCTTTCATCCTTCGACCCCAAACAGACTGTCAAGTTGTTTTGGGCAGATCTCAAGGATAAGTATGACGTCATGACTTCTGCTGCCGCCTTCATTGAATTCAAAGTGCTCAATGCACTTATCATCCCTGAAATGTTCCATCCCACTCCCGCCTTTGCCAAGCTCAACAGCCACTTTGCCTGGCTCCATGAGCTGGACTATGCCATTCCTTTGAAAATCTCGGAGATGATTGTCCTCACCAAGATCCTGAAGTACGCCGACCACGTTGTCCACACAGCCAATACCACGTCCATGTTACAACTCACTCCTACGACTACTCTTTTTCCTACTATATGCTCTTCTCACCTATGCCTTTTCCTTTGACCCGTTACATCGTGACTCAGCAGACCATGACTCATCACTGATTCCCATCAGTGCTTTTTCACCTTAAACCTTAAACCTACACAGCCTAGCCCAGGTTCTCTTTCGAGCCTTTTCCTTCCACCCTGGGCAGCGCCCCTTTCATCTTCGTCTTTCATCTCTGAGTACTGCCTCCGCTTTCCTCCATTCCGTGCCCTTGCTGTAGTATCCCCGCTTGGACACCATGCGCACTTCCCCTTCACCCTGTACCTACCATTTCTGACTCAGTCTGTGCGCAGCAGGGTACATTATATAAACCACTAGCTAGTCCTCCTGTACCCTAGCTTAGCTTACCCGAATTTACAACTTACAAGCTCACCTTTGTGCGATCTCGCTTTGCCTGTCACTGGACCAGCTAGCCCGTCGCATTCCTATGTACTCGACAACAAGGCATTAGATCTGTGTCGACAGGAACTCAGGATCTTAGATCCTCAATCCCCTCTGCGAATACTCCTTAGAACCCTCCTTGTACTATCGTCCTCGCACCCTCTCCCGCCCCCAGTACAAGCTTTTACCCATTGGGTCTACGGTCGCCTTACCCTAGGTCGAACCGTAACAGTCCATCACTGCTGCCTCTACAGCAGCATTATCATCCAAAAAGGCCACTTCCTCCTTGACCATTCCGGTCACTACCCTCGCCAACTACAAGAAGCAGGTCACTGCGGCCTGGCTCAAGAATGTTGTGGCGCACCCCATCAAAGGCACTTCTTCCAGCCCTCAACAGGCCAACAAGAACTCTGCTGTGAAGCGAAAAGGGGGAGACCCCAGGTTCCAGCAGCAGCAGCAAGGTCAAGGACAGGTGTCAGGCCAGTTCAGCCAGGGGGAAAACAAGCCACAACACAAGCACGGCAACTGCTCGAAGCAAGGTGCACACACCAATGTGCCCAAGGCTACCGCCTTGTTTGCCTTCGCTGCCCCCTCCTCCACGTTTTTTAATTCCAGCACTTCTTTGCTAACACCTGCACTCTCCTCTCCCACTGTTGACCCTTGCACCCTCTCTCATCGCCCTGCCGCCACTCAGTACAGCCCTCCTGTGTTCCCACATGTGGCTAATTCCATCTCTCTCTTTCACTCCATCGGCGAGACGCCAACGATTCAGACCGTCCACAATATGGATAAGGTCACCAACTGCCGTCTTGAGATGCACGAAACCTCTTTCGCCCCTGTATGCCTGCTCTTCTCTCAGATAGAGGAGCTCCCTACCTCCGCAGACATTGAAATATCTGCTATGATCGCTGAGGTTGATGACATGTTAGCCGATGCTGACAAAGTCTCCCTCGGATGGTCCGACCATGAGGAAGATCAGTTCCTGGCCCAGTTCTATGATGAACTGCCAGTTGAATCGGAGGAAGAGGATCTGTTACAACTCATCTCACACCCCACCCTTTCCATTCTTGATTCCTCACCTTTGCTTCACCATAATGGACCCAAATCAAGCTTTTTCCACACACTGAACACCACCGAACACCCCTGTCTTTACACTGAACACCCCTATCCCTACACTGAACACCCCTGTTCAGTTCACCCCCACAATGAACCCCAGACAATTGCCAACTCTAGGCAGCCTCACCCTTTTCATTTTCCTTTGTTCTGACAAGCCTCACCTTCATTCTTCCCATTCATGGTGAGCTGTTACATCCTGGAGCTCTCTCCTCATTTGGTGCACCAAACATGTTTGGTTTTCCCATGACCTGTTCAGTTTTCCCACAGTCCGCATTTCCTGTTACCTTTCAATCTTATCTACTTGCCCAAGTTGTTCCTGCCCCACTCGAAGCACTACCACCCTATTTACCCATGCCCTGGACCCTATGACGTGTCCTCCCACACAGACTATCCTATACCCCATGATAGGGAAGACCACGCACTCCATAAATAGCTCCCCTTCTCCCAGGACATTAGTTTCCCCTTGTCAACTTCCTTTTTCCCTCTTGGTCCATGTTCCCTTAGGCAGGGTATTTAAACACCATGTCAGTACCTTAGTACGGTAGCTTAGCTTACCTGAATCTACCTGCTAAAGTCTCAACCCTGTGCGTGACCTCTTGCCAGTCACTAGACCAGCTGGACAAGTGGCATACCTTGAAACCCCTCTGAATCTCAACAATACAGCCCTTGACTTGAGTTGACATAGCCACAGGCTTCAGACCTCCACTACCCCCCCTGTGCCTCCCCACTCCTAGATTCCCTGTCACTGTGACCAATAGGCTTTAGCCCCTCTCAGGTCTACAGCCACCCCTATCAGGTCGAACTGTAACAGGATCCCCAGTGCGATTACTCACCCATTGTCTCCTATAAAGCTGACTCATGAATGTTTGCCCCACAGTGCGTGCATTTATTAGTATCGTGTAGCTCGCTCCCTGTAGTAGATAGCTCGGACAATACTACTATTTTACCAAAACCATATTCATTATGTGATAACTATAACCAGCACACCAGTAAAGGCAAGAAAGTCATCTGGGATCATTATCGTGATTTATGGCTATTGAATTCAAGTGCTTCATCACACTTTTCTTCACATCTTGAGGACTTTGTTGAGTACAAACCCTTCGACAAACCACAGTACTCCAACACTGCAAACGGTGTAGCTCCTATCTGAAATGACCCAAAGCTCAAGGCTTAGGCAAGTCAACAACCAATGAAGACCTGGGGTACAGTTGTAGCCTCTTGGATCTTTATATACTAAATACTGTTTGTACATGTTGATATCATATCTATGATATAGGGTGATCAGTAATTAAATACATGAGATAGAAGCATGAATCATGGAATGGAAGAAGTGGAGATTAAATAGTCATGCAACACATGAGGTGTGGCAGAATGGAAGAGAAGCATAGTGTGCACTGCATGGAAATGATCATGAGAAATAATATAACTTACTATAGATGTATAAAAGTCTAAATAGAAGTGTCAGTAATAAGACTAAATGAAGATAGATCTTGATCAGGAGATCTATAGATATGAGGAATGAGTCATGTGACAATCGGTCACGTGATGAATGGAATAGGAGTCCAATGTTATCTCCTGTGATGTGATGAGTGATTGTTAGATAAAAGAAAGATAAGATGAGATCATATGAATCAGATATCTAATCTGATAAGATAAAGAAAAATGATAAGTTGTAAAATAATAGGATAAGGTGAAAATGAGTATCATAGTTACTGGTCTGTAACACTATCCCCTCTCTATGGTTCTTATTCCAGAAGAACCTAAGATAGTGCACAAGTATAGTGCATGGGTGGGTAGATTTCATCTAGAAATCAGGGTGGGTTGAAATCTTCTAGATTTCTGGATCGTTGTGGTTCAATCGGAACCATAAGTTATCCGGTTCTGTATCAGGGGGTGGTCTAGTGAACTATTCGAGTTCCTAGGTCTGAACTGGTTGCTTAATTGAGCTTCTATGTCAGTGATGTCTTTCTTTAGGTCATCTGCCTAATCTAAGATCTGTAATGTCGTATGCACGTCTAGTGTGTCTGCTTGACCTTCTTTGGTTACTTCAACCAATCTAGGCTCTCCTAGGTAGGGTGATTTCATGTCCTCCTTTGGTTCATTGACCAATCTAGGATCTCTGGGTAATCGTTCCTTGACCTCCTCTGATTCACTGATCAGTCTAGGTTCTCTGGGGTGTCATCAAGACAAAAGGGTGAAAGGGGTAGTTTAATGTCTTCTCGGATGAGAGGTAGTTTACTCGTCATTACAGACTAGGGTTGTTAGTTTAAGGTTATTTCGGACCTAATCTGGTCATAATAGTTTACTCGTCATTTCGGACAGAAGTGTTGTGATAGTTTTACATTGTTACAGATGAAATCTTCATCTAGTAGTTTACTCGTCATTTCAGACAGACATCAGTAGTTTATAGTCATTCCAGACTCTTGTTGGGTAGTTTTACATCATTCCAGATGAGTGTCAAATTTGAAAAATTCTTCAATTCTTCATTGACTTTTGAAACTTCGAATCCTATAGCAAACCTCTGGTTCCTATCGTGATTCTTCATTGTGACTCACTTCTGAAGTCTTGAGCCTACTCAGTAGCTCTCATAGTTCTTTGTTCGTCTTTTGTGTGTCTTCCTCTGAATTCCTTTCTGATTCCCTGAATCCTTCGGTAATTCATCGTCATCCACTGTGATTCAGTTTGTGACTTGAGTGTCTCTCTTAGCCACTCTCATCTCTCTCTTCATCATACCTTTGCCCCCAAAAAACTTCTTGGTTTTTTGACCTGAATGCACTGAGCATCTTCTGTTTGAGTGTGACTATGCACCTGCGAATCTCTGTGGGTGGCTGTGGTTTTTCTGTGCTATCCTTCTTTGAATCGTTCATCCAATCTAGGTTTGCTATGCCATCTAGGCGAGTTATCATGGGAAAGCGTTATGATTGCCCCCAAAGTTTGACTCTGTCGTTTTTGTCGTAGGAACAACGCTAGGTTGCCCTTAGGATATAGATCTCTGATCATCTAGTTTTCTCGTCTTTGTGGACTAATCATGGAAGATAGTTTACTACTCGTTTCAAAGTGACTGCTGGTTGTCCTTCTTCAGATCAAATCTTTTTGTCCAATCTAGGCTTGGGGGGATACCATGAGGCGGAGGTGTGCATCGAGGTAGACTCATTTAAGAGAGCCTCTAAGCGGTGTTGTAAATCTGCATATGTGATAAGTTTAGAGTCATTTCAGGACTAGGGTCATGGTATCCGTCTTTGGATCTTCTTGTCCAATCTCGGCTTTTGTTACGTTCGAACCCGGGTAGGCTCGAGACGTAGACCGGTAAGCGACTTCTTATCGAGGATGTCCTGACGGGGGCGCCAGACAACAGAAGAAGGCAATCAAGGATGTTGCATAGGCAGGGTACGCGAATACAATAGGTACAGCTGATGTGGACAAGGTTCAAGTCCAGGGGAAGAACCGGTAAGCTGAAGCTAGGGTATATGTGTACGAAGGGATCCGGTATATAAGTAAGTGAATCAAGAGGAGCCCGAATGTGGGCCAAGGGTACGGGCAAAGGGCAAGGCCGTCAAAAGGACGCGCAAGGAGGGTGCCAGGGGAAGATCCTGGGCAGATGCGAGGACAAATGACAGTGATGGGGAAGATCCCCAGATGTGACCAGTGAAGGTCCAGGGTGATGGGGAGGTAGGGCGTTCCTGGGTAGGCACGGGAACGGGTCTATGGCGGAGAGTAGGACGGAGGAGGTAACTCGGAGTAGGGACGAGGACGGAAGACGAAGAGTCCGAGTGATGTCTAGTTGCAAGACCAAGCAAAGGAGTCACGTTAGGGACGATAACAGTCTCCTAAAGCCAGGA
>QFEL01001524.1:0-20550 GCA_003316195.1 Neoboletus brunneissimus | reverse complement strand
CGTATAACCCGCCATCCCCACCTTGGTTATACATGATTCCCCATTCTGTTCTCGGTGTTGCATTGTTGATTCTTGCCATCACCCAAACACTGAAGCAATCTTCCGATATGTATAAAGCGATGAAGAAGTGGCAGTTTAACCAGTACCTCAAGCTCCTCGTGAGAGAAGGGATCACTTATTTTTTTCTGTATGTTTCTCCTTCAATGTTACTCATGCACCAAAACTGACTACTCGGACAATCATTTACCCTTGATTAGGCGACTGGTTTATGATATCATCGATGTCGCCAGCAAAACTGTTCCCCAATTCAGCGCATCGATCCTCTTCCTGAGAACGTTGGCCTGCATACCTTTTTTCACCCAGCTCCCTCGGTTCATCGTCGGTGTGCGGGAGATGTATGAACGTGACCTCACCCGCCGCTGGGAGGGCATCGACACCGCATTTGGTGTGTTGTCAAAGTCCATTGCGGGTGAAAACTCGGCCACGTCTGCGATTATATTCCCGGATGTCGCCCTGGGACAGGATCAGATCTTGGAAGACATAGACGATTCGGAAGCAATTCAACTCGAAGTCGTCAGAGATACGCCTGTCAAGTATGATCGAGAACTCGGGTTGACCATCAAAACTAGGGTTGAGCACTAGCGACAGAAGATGTGGTATTCTCATGATGCGTTTTCGGATATGTAACCGCCCGCCTATGACCCAGATGTCTTGTAATTATTTTTTCAATCGCATTATACGTTTCGAGAAACATCTGATATGTCGCAATGAATGCCATCTGCCCTGCTTTCCACACTCTTGATTTAGGCGGGATTGAATCAGGTCTGCCTGAGCGCTGTAGCCTCCGTGTCTGACGGCTGTCGGGGACAGAGGCCTCGACCCATAATATTGGCAGCCCAAAGTCCTGCCAATACATGGTCCGAATGTTACCTGCCTGTGTGGAGTTGTATATTCGTCTTTTACCGCTCATATATACAATACCGTACGTATGTTCTCGAAGTTTCCAACTACCTTAGAGCTTGTCCACCGTCCGCGCGGTGTCCGCCTATCCGATCGGTGGCCACCAGCTGTTACACCAAGTCTCCGCGGGAATCGTGTTGCTCTTCTAGTGAAGTATAAAATATTCTCACCGGGTTTAATGGGTCAGGTCGTGGTTTTTTCACCGGAGACTAGTTGCCACACGTGATCCAGATGTAGTGCATCCGACAGTCACCGCATTGTTCCCCATAGCACATAGCATGACTTTGGCCGGGACAGGCAAACCAGGTGGGTCGAAGAATTCAAAAGATATCAATCATTCCTAATCCTACCGGGTGTACTGGCAGGCATGGTGTGAAGAGTCGATTCCTGTTATTCCTAGCCACGGCGACTAGTACCTGCAACCGTCATGCAGCTTGGGGTCGAGTGCAGACCGCCCATGCACGCACGAAGCCGAATTCAGGGCTTGCCCCCGCAGCACAAGTATGAGACGGAGCGGCATTCCCCGACTTGCAGTTTCTTTCTCATGAATTAATGATCGAATCGAAGATACTGCGTGCCATGTACTTGATACGAATCCCTATCGAAACGCACAGGCACGACTTCATATCCAAGTAATTCCGACCAATTTGCGGTGCAGGGTACAAACACATGATCAACCATATTTATTCTTAATTAATCCACACATCATACGAACCGAATACACAAAAGCCACCAAACGGAAACGAGCACAGGGAAGGGCAAGCGAACGGAGATGGGGATAGAGATGGGGATAGAGGGGGATCAGAGGGACGGAAATAAAGAACAGCAAGAACGATGTATAGATAGTACAAACAGCAGCGCCAGACGGCCCATATCCAGCGCGGCTTTCACCCTGAACTCGAGTTCATTTGCTCCATGCGGTCAACGTGCTTTGGAACCCATCCAAGTTGTTGTTCTGCTGTACGACGCCGTTTTGACCCACGCTGAGCTGGTACGTCGTACCAACGGTAGACAGGCTGTAGACGGTCACGCTTGATGCCGAGTCGATGTTGAAGATCTGTGATTGACACGAGACGGAGGTGAGGCAGCTCTGGCCGTAGTTCTATGAAGGGTAACAGATGATCAGATGCATTCCGAGTTGCTTGAAGGGACGCTCACTTGGAAAAAACTGTAAAACCCAGCGCCTAAGTGAACGTGTTAGCTGTTAAAGTAAGATTATGTGGGATCGTGCTACTCACCGAAGATGATGATGTTGGACGAGGATTGCACGTACATAGCCCAAGCTGAGGTGATACTACTGGAAAAGGTAGGATCATGATAAGTGGAAGAGGAACTATATGGCGCTGGAGCGGCAGGAACAGGCTGGTAGTAAGGCTGAAGGAGGAATAATGTTAACTGCAACTCGGAAGAGAAATACCAAATAATCGCCTACACTCTCGGTCTGAGCAAAACCAATATAGTGGTTCTGGGCGTTCACCAAGTTATACTGGTAGAGAGAACTATGTTCCGCTGGCATGGCGTATCATCGATTCCGCATCTATAGGACCAATAGATTCAAAGAAACTCACAAGCTGTAGGTGTGACTATTGTTAGGATCAGAAAAGACAAAGGTACCATTGACTTACAAGTTCCAATCAACCAAACTGGTCCTGCTGATTCTGAAAGGATACCACGCCCAGTGAAGATCGAAATGTCGCTCGTGTCAGTGGCTGCATCCAGATCGTGGTCTGCAGTCCATAGCCAGGTCCCCTGATCAAAGATGAATGCAACAATGTAGTGATAAATGAATCAATACCACGAACCTCAAAGTATGCACTAGATCCAGAGGTCAGGTGAATACCCATGAAGGCAGCCTGGCATCCCGTGTTCACAGTGCCATTTTTGCAATTTGAAGTTTGCATGTTGGTCCCCACAGCTAGATATACACCATTAGTCGGTGCTGTATATCAAAAAAGTACAATACGAACCTCCTCCAAGCCTGTCGATCACAGGGATGAGCGAATTCCTCACAGTAGTATATGTAGATGGCTTACCGGATGTGAGTGTCCCAGAGGCCAGCGGCGCCTTGCTGACCAGAGGGATCGTGGACGTTCCATTCCAGCACGATTGCCCCAGGAGCTGGAACAGAATGAGATCACCCGTGATTGGGCAACATTCTACTCACTAGGGCCAGCCGTGGACAAGATGATGTCACTAATCTCCAGAACGCCCTGGGACCCAGCGGTGCCTGCTTGTACGACAACGCGAGGGTTGGTCTGAGACTGGAAATTGCTACCTCCTGCGAGGATCACGGGCCATGCCTCCCCAACAATCTGAGTTCCTGCAGGAATGGTGATCGTGTTCGTAACGTAGTAGACACCCGCATCGAAGAAAATGATCTTGCAGCCAGCATACTGTGAAAGAAACAAGTTCAGATGGCAATTCCAGTGTCTACATAGATGTAGACTATACCTTGTTGAAGACGCTCTGAATAGCAGCAGTGTCATCTGTCTTACCGTCACCCTTGGCACCTTGGCTCTTGACGCTGATGATCTGACTCGTTGCATAGTTCGCGTATTGAGGATGTGTCTTTCCAAAGATTCGGCCCGAGCTGTCGAGGAGCCCCGAAGGCTTGCTTGCCGAGACAATGTTATTCTGTACCCAGGTCTTCTGGCCGCCGGTTCCGGAGTATATGTGTCCTTGACCCCATGAGGTGATAGCAGTGGTACCTCCCCCGAGGATAGTAGCTCCATTGGCAACACCAACCGCCTTTGGAACGTTCGTCAACTTGATATTGTTAAGAACCAAGGAGTACGGAAGGGTGCCATTACTGGCGACCGAGGACTGAACGAATACGGGCGTGTTGGTAACGACTGCATCGATGATGGCCTCGGCACCGACACCCTGAATAAGTCTGGTGAATAACAGAAAACTGTATCTGTGACAAAATACTTCACCTGATTCAATTCCGTGGTTCCACCAATATTCAAGTCAAAACCAATCTGTGAAAGGGGATCAGGTATGCTCCACATCGGAGCGCAAGTAGTTTAATACCACTCACCTGGCAATTATTGATCGTAACGCCTTGGAATGTGAACCCTGATGGAGATATCAAAGAAAGGTCGCTTTGATCGATAGAGACAACGAACCCCAATTCCAGATGCCCGATACAGCTAGGAAACACTCGATGAGCGTCCGTTTACACACAGCACAACTTCCACTCACCAATATTGGCATTGTTAACCGTGAGGTTGCGAACCGTGAACTGTTGACTTCCAACCTCAATGCCTATATTTCCTGAACGAAGGTTCATTATTTTGTCCCGTTCGCTGAAGGTCATTGATCACCTCCATTGAAAACAATGTCTAGCAAGATGTAAGTGTCCATGTTGTACATCATTGCGACCACTTACCTCCCATAAAACCACCGCTAGAGGGGTCAAGGGGGTAAGTATCAACCAAGCAAAAGTTGTTACATCATAATGAGAATGGACACTAACCTTCCGTTTTCCATGAACATCCCTGTCACAAAGAATTAGGTTCGTCCCAAGATACGTCGTTTCTTTTCTTACCTTGATGTTTCGTTCCCGAAGCAGTGGACATTTCGACCACGACATTAACCAAGGATGTCGCCTGAGCCACTTGCCAGTGTAAACCGACTGCCGAGTTCCCGGAAGGAATCTGCCTCAGATCGATGATCAAGTTCCGGACGGAGCGGAAGCTATAGCAAGACGGATCTCAACACGTGAGCGACGAATGGCAATCGATGATCCGTACAAGTTATTCTGATTGGTGAACCACTGAGCACCATAGCCATTGGGAATGTAAGGGTCGGCATCTGGTTCGCTTTAGATCCGGTTCCTATGAGATCTGAAGGGACTGACCAATGACCGCGAATCCGTTGAATTGCGGGCTTGCGAGAAGAGTTGGTGGATTCTTGGCATCTCCGATCATTTGGGTATAGTAATAGGTGTCAATAGCCGATGAGACTAGATAGGTGCTGATCACGAGTCAGCGCGGCACACACGGCAATCAAGTTCGACGAATTTACCCTCGAGGGAAATACACGATTGCCGGAGAGATACTACAGATTCCGGGTTAGTCACAAAGCGTGACGGAAAACGACCTCGTACGTCGACTCGGGACAAGTGGCTCCGCCGCAGCGACTTCCTGATGTCATAGCTGCACTGTGAACACGAAAATCAATAAGAGCCCTCGCGAAATCGCTTAGAACTAACTTTATTGCGGCCGTATCATCAGTGACGCCATCACCCTTGGCCCCAAAGTCTTTAACGTTGCGAAAAACCTGGTATGAACCTGAGTTGGGATTGAATGGATAAGTTCCCTGGTGCGTAATTGTCTCGAGCCAGTATGGATCAGTTGATGACGCCGTGCCGCTACCTAGAGCAGCTGAACATGATGAGCCGAGACCAGAAGCAGTTCGAGAGATATATAAGACTGTGCTAAGGGTGAGCAACGCAGAACTGAACCACATGGCTTAAGAGGAAACGAAGAGAACGGAAACGGTGGGCAGATTTCACGACGAGGAATGAGAGGATCGAGGCATTTATATACTCACGCCAAGTTTCGCGAGCGCTGTGCAAGGATTACCCGACTGAAGGAGCGTGACAACAAGCTGTTTGAGCACGAGGTATACTTCGAAATGGCGATGACCTATGATCGGTAACAGGTTAGGTCCGCAAACAGGAGGCAAGACACAGTCGCATTCGGTCTGGGAGAAATCGAGTCTCTTCCGCTGGCGTGCACGTCAGAGATCCATTCCTTGAGGTAACCTGCTACGGCCCGTTCTGCTGTCAAGCGCACGGGAACATCACCGAAATTCAAATTGAAAGACATGTGGCCGACACCTGTGCTTTGGCGGTCACGGGCAAAAAGCAGAGAGACGTCCTTTTGGTTTGAATCCAGGACAGAAGGGAGTTTGGGGTAAATAGTAATCAGCTTCAGACGAGTTCGTATGCCGGAAGGCCATCCGAATGAATTGATGGTGCTCAATCACCGGGACGTCAGGTTGGTTACGTAATCGACTTTGTTCGAAACCGTCAATTACATAGATTGACTCGGGTCTGTAGAGATACGTGCAGATGCGGCTGTGGGGGAGAAGTGACAGTAATGCAGCCATCCGGATCTCACTTGAGCCGTCAGGTCATTCATTGACTATATATGGTAAAAGCCCCACCTTCCTTGATGAAAACCGCATTCGAATTTCCTGCAGGTGGCCGCATGCAAGTACCCCCCGCGAAATGTATCGATATGGAAGCGCCAATTATACATTGAACCTCTAGGACTCTCGATCCGGTACTGCCACGTCCGACAAAAACCTAAAAGAGTTAGCCATTAACGAAACTGGTGCCACACCACATGTGCCACGCGCCTACAAGGATTGTCAGAATGGCTAAGAAGCCGACGCACTACACACCGAGGAACACATTTCCCATGCACACGGGATCCAGACAACGATCCCAGAATAGCAGATGAGTTAGGAGGGACACGAAGATGGGCAGCTACACGTACAAAGTGTTTCGACCTTCAGACGACAGGAAGAAGCCAAACAAACTACGTGAACAGCATGTCAATACCTAGTGTGTGTACTTGGTTACGCTGGCATCTGACGTTAGAAAAACCAAAACAACACATCTGTTCATGTGACGTGCTCAGTGACCCCCTCAAAACTCTTGCGCGCATGCGATGCAATCGGCGCCGCCTGCACCGTATGCATTGAGAAACGGAACGGAACATAGAGATACGATTCGGGAGGGTTAGCACGGAGAGTGTGCACAAAGGACCAAAATTCGAAGAAGGCAATTGTCTTGATCAAGTGACAGATTAGCGCAATGACGCGAATAGGGTTACTAATTTGGCAACGTACCGTGCAGACTCAGCTAGCTCAAAAGGGAAAGGACTGCTTCTAGCTTCTACTAATGCGACTCAGGTCGTTGGTTGTTGGAAACGATATGTATAGTGAAGGGGAAACCTATGTCATCACCAGAAGGATGCTGTGAAGTGGGAATACGCTTGAACCACGGTCTTCGGAACGGGATGAGGTTCAAAATCCGACGATTCGCTGGTGCTTGGAAGCTTGATGTCTGAAGAAGGGAGCTATTCGCTTTCATTACCGGCCAAAACTTCCGGTGGTCTGGTGGTGGTATGTCGGACGATTCAAATGTGCTCAACCTGGTACTCCTCTGAGATAGTACCCAGTTGCCTTGGTTACGTCAGTACATGCGTTGCAGGGTACTTTAACATGCATTTCTTTCCTCGAAAACGAGGCGCAATAATGACAAACTGCACTGGGTCGTGGAGGTAGCGAGTATCAGGGATGGATGAATGATCCCACCCCCCGATCTGGGTTGGTGTATGGCAAGCAAATAGACTTGACGGTGCTCAGAGGTCATACAGTATCGGCATATTCACTCGAATGAGGATTCACCAACGATACTGAGGTAGGATAGTGGTTTTGTCACCCGTGTCAGCTGGTCACTATCGTTTGACGAGCCATCGGAGTCGTGCACGAACTTACCAAAAGAGCCATCCATCCATGAAAACAAGGAGTGATTTCCGTTTTCGTCTTCGCTGCACAATACCCCAGTAGGGTGCTAGTATAGCGGAGTCATGAGAATGAATATTGCACAAATTTACGGCGCATTTCACCCTGATTGCCTCCCCAATTCCCTGGCACCTGAGCAAGTTCCGCCGATCCTGTGACGAAATCAGTTAAACTTAGAGTGTCACAAGGATATCCATTATTAGTATATTTGATGACATGGGGAGAGAGCCTCGAGGACTTGTTCAAGGATGGCAAATAGGGCGACCAACAGCATAAGTTTGTCGTTAAGTAAGGGAAAGCGCCTATATGCAACGAGAGTGAACCACTGGCAACGGCAGCTGCGTCACACCCCAGCTTGCTTGTCAACTCCTTGCGTTTCTCTGCCATCCGTCGGCGCGTTGCAAATGAGCAGGTCGCCCTCAACGATCAGTGTCACCGGGTGAGTGTTGATACCGATAGGGCGAAGCTGGGCTGACGATACAAACCCGAAAACATTACCGATTCGACAAGGTCGTACAGCACTGCTCAAAATCGGCAGCGCGGTATATTATGAGTGGCGGGGGCGACACAGTTTGGGTGGGACTCTGAATGGCAACATGGAGCGTCCCGTCGATCGCTGTCTCGAAAACGGCAGATTGTATCGGATAGATACTGTGGAGTAGTGACGGTTAGAGTTAGAGCCTCGCACACGACCCCATGACTCGGACACGGTTGAATCGTCGATGACTAATCGATTCTCGCCTCACTCGACATCGGATCTCATGATGACAACGGACCGTATCTCCGTCTGCCAGCACATCACAACCAAGACTACTTGGAGACTACCATGACCATCATCTTGTAGCGACAAAGTTTTCTCCACGAGGAGATCGAATCGCAGCAGCGATCATCAGTCGCGAGTCTATCCGAGTCAGAGTCTAACAGTCACACTGGTTGCTTACTCGCTAATATCAACGTCAGAAATCGACTTGCGGATCAACGTTTCGACACGAGGTCAACGTTGCTCTCGGCAGCCATTGGAAGCCTCTTCGAAGTTCGCCGTGTTTAACAGTACGGTCATCGGTTCCTCGACAGTCAAGTATTTAGTTGCCACTCGACGCCTTTGAATTTTAGCTTCCTCGCCAATCACCGCGCGTTCATTCGAGCGAGCTCGCCATGGTGGGATACAGCGAGCGTTGACACCCAAAAGGTAGCTCCAGATTACTTCTTCCAGTTTACGTTCACATGAATGCACATCCAGCCCATTGAGATTCGGCCGTCGGTGATTGGCCCGTTTGAAAAGAGTGCCACACTTGAAACTCTGCCAAGAGGGCATATCAAACAGTCAACCTCTTGTTCGCGCGTTTTAGATTTCGAGGAATCAGTTTTCTCTTCGTCAAGGTGTGTGGTCACTTTACTGGGTAATACTATTAGTAGACTTTTTGGTTTGTTCATTCCATTATTTTGCCTACCACCGAGGGGCACGATAAAGCAATATCGCGAATTGACAACCTGCTCCCGATCATGGAAGGCAAGTCAATTTATCGTTTTTCCTAGAACAACGTTTTATCTTATTATTTTACGGACCTACAGGAGCACATTCCCCTGGGAGACTCATGTACGAAGCAGGGTCTGTATGAGAATGCATTACATTTATTCGAGCGTACCAAGAAGGGAGCGCAATATCACCCTACTTGTCACCTCGACGACTTTACCAGTAAGTGGATTGCGAGTACATTATGATATATGCCAAGTGCGTACTGACTGTATTCTGATGATATCTGGTTGGAAGTTTGACGACTTCATTATCGTGCTTCAGCGACATATGTACATATATGTGAAGCCCTATATATCACGGGCCGTGTGGTGAATGCTGCAGTCTTTCCGAATCAATACATCCGCGACGCCGTTTAAATGGTCCCAGGACGATACAACACGCTCTCTGTTTCAAATGCAGTCTGGGTCGTGCTTTATTCCCTGTGCTCACTCTCAGCCCGACACCTCTACCTCCCGACGCCTGGTCTGCATAACATTCGCAGGGTATACGCTGACCCGTGTTGTTCCTTGACCCCGGGGTCTTAATATAAAATCAGGGTGTCGCAGCCTGACTCCGTTTTCCTCCTCCCCCTCGACCATGGCACCACATAGAAACTTGCGCTGGCCATCACCCGCGATCCTTGCTGTCGGATTACTTTTTGTGTGCCCTGTAAGGATTCTCGCTCAAACCTCGACTGCTGTTTGTCTATCCTCCTTCAATTGGGTGCGACGCTCTACCCTATTCCAGGTGTTTCACTCTCAAAATCTCTTCGATGACTAGATGAACAACAGCAGGAACCAGAACCCTTGTGTTGTCGCAGCGTATCTGCAAGGCGCGTGCAATGGCGGCCGTACGTTTCTCTTATGACATACTCTTCTGCAGAGTTCTGATGTCCAACAAGAGTTTATCATCTATGGCCTCCCACCCAACACTCATTATACTGGTCCATATGCGGCAGAACAAAATGAATGTCAATGTAGCTCTGTCACGTACAACACCATCAGTGCTTGTGGTCTCTGCCAGAACCGTACAATTCTCAGGTAATGTGATCTCCCGCGAAATGCCGTTCGCATAGCGTTATCTATCATCACCAGTTGGAGCGCATGGGACTTCAATTGCTCGACCGTCTATCCAGGGGTGTACGTTCTCACGTGCTGTGTAGTCCTCGTGAAGTTTACTATTCACACAGCTTCCCTCTAGGTATTCCCGATGGTACAGCGGTACCGGCTTGGGCGTTTCAAAATGTGACGGTATGCATCACATGCATTGGACATCTGCTGGCACTGCACTGACGGTTCTTTCCCAGGAAAGCGATCTGTTTGACGTCACGCTTGCTCAAACTGTCGGCGGTAAGTTGCCATTTACATAACCGCTGCATGTAACACTCATCAGATCATTCAGATAACCCTGAGTTGACCGCGGCTAATGCCCAATCCACCGGTTCTCTCGTTGCAACGTCAACTACTCCTTCAGCATCTCTTACTGAGTCCCCACCGACTTCAAGCACCTCAAGCCCAAGCTTCTCGAGTAGAAGTTCAAACGCTGGGCCGATCGCCGGAGGCGTTGTTGGTGGTGTCATCGGAGTTGCACTGATCGCTGGATTGGTCGTCCTTTTTGTCATGAAGAAGAAGCGTTCTCAGATCCTGCCATCGACACAATTTGCTGGCCGCTCGGGTTTCCAGGGCCCGTCGAATCCAAGCACACACCCTACCTTTGCACCTCCAAACGCTGCTACGACTAAATCATCCAGCAAGGTCCAGGATCCCGTTATCAATCACTCCGCCTCTTCAGTGTGTCCCGGGTACTACAGTGGCATGCCAGAAATATAAGGGCAGTGGGATTCTCGTGTTGGATTTTGAAGGTTCACGCCGTGCCGTTTGACCCTTTCCTATTTCTAACCGTCGCGATCTCGTCTCGACAAAACTCGCTTAGTACCAGTTGGTTCGCCTGGTTAATCCTCCACCCATGGACATGCTTTGTGTCACTTCTCTTTCGGACGTGTTCTTTGTGGTCAACCAAGACTGTGATTTGGAGTGCTCATAGTCACATTAGGTTCTGTGATCTGTTGGAACCCACCCTACATTCGGACGGAACTGCACGGCACGCGGTCAGAGCCTCAAAGTTCCACTCAGGGAAATGGTATTCAGTAAATCTTTCCGAGTGATCAGCCCGATAGTTTAGATGTTGACGTAGTGCGACGGACTGAACCGTGCGGAAAAACAGGAGAGCCACGCTGTCGCTCTGCCAAGAAGATGGTCACCATATGAGTCGTTCGTCAAAGTTATTATAATCCCCTCGAAAAGTCCCGATGGGAAGGGAAAGTACCTACTTACTAACTTCGGTTCAAAAAACGATCACAATACAAATACGGATTGAGCCAATCAGCCTGGGTCCACGACTCCGGGACGGAATTGCCAACTCCCCATCTCGCAAGTACAACGACACCAACGCGATGTGCAATGTCAGATCGCAGGCGGGCGCTGGTCCGAAACGCCTGCCCTCTCACCGTGCTTTATCTCCACGCCGCCACCACCATCAGCACTGCCCAAGCCGCCGGCGCCCACAGCGCTTTCCACACTCTGCACCGTTCCCGTTCCCGGTGCCGTAGCGCCCGGCTGACCTTGCCCCCCTCGCGAATTAGTAGGAGCAATAGTCACAGTCTCCCTCGTCGACGTCCTCGAATGTCCCGAGTGTGCCGTCGTTCCCGACGTACTCCCCTCCCGTTTCTTATGCTTCTTCATCGAGAGCCTCCGACCCCAGGTAACCGCTGCCCCAGTCGACCGGCGCACCGTGGAAGCCGAATACGACGGTGGATTCAGTCGTGCGCGTTGCCCGGGTGGAGACATCACACGCTCGGAGAGGGCCTCAGCGGCTTTGCCTGTTGGTGGCGACATGTTCGATCGGTTCGTCTGGTGCCTGGAAGACGTAGCCAGGAAGGGTGTGATCATGTTGGCGGGATCCGCGATGGGTGGTACCACGTTATGCCCACTTGAGGAGAACCCGGCGGAAATCGGCGAGATAAGCGACGTCGGTGCCAGACTCGTCGTTGAGTGGATGGGTGATGTGAGATAAGGAGTGACGGGTACGGATGACGCGCGCGCATATCCGGACGGGGTGGCCTGCAATGATGTCCTGCTCCAGGTCGAGGGCACGAAGACTGGGTGGGAGGTATTGAAGGATGCGACTCCAATAGGGCCCTTGTGCATTCTTTGGGGTCGGTGGCGACGCACCATCCAAAAGATCAACAACCCCCCAATGACAATGACAATGACACCCCCTATTACGCCTCCGACTATCGCCCCGATTGCTACAGTTGAAGAGGAAGCCGTCGTAGTTGACGTCGGGGGCGGTCCAGTCATATCCGAGTTGTCTAGTACACGATCAGTCCGAGTTCATGTCAAATTGGAGGTAAGTACCTTGCTCCGCTATATTTGCTGCTTGTGTGATATTGAACGTTGCAGTTTCCCAAGTGGATGCTAGGAGAAGGTAGCATGAGACACACATGACCAGTGCTTCGTGAAACCCCCACGGTTTGTGGTAGCCCAGAATGGGATGCCTTGCGAGAGTCTGAGTCCAGATGGAAGGTATCTGGAAGTAGCGATCATGAAGCTTTGAATGTCATCAAGCTCAAGACTGCCTCACGAATCATTCGATGTATAACTCCCACAGTTTGTGATCCATGTAGTCCAGCTACAAGAGGATGAGATAAATATGCATGTGGCGTACATGGCGAAGAGACAGACCTGGTATACTGAGACTGTCCAACACAATAAGAGCAAGCACTCAGGAGATTGTAGCTCGACCAAGAACTAACCGGTATGAGTATTCTGTTAAGAACTGAGTCACAAGTCTCTCACCAGGTGCAAGCGCTAGTTGTCGTAGCGTTCGGGATATAATTGCTTTCTTTGAAATTGGTCACAGACACGGTGTCTAGTATAGAGTCAGCATGGACGGCAAGTAACCTATTGTCATCGAGTGCAAAGTCCACTCGAGCAACTGAAATTCTACTCGCATGTTGGGTTGCATAGTTGGCCAACCTCCTGTGCAATTGTGCAAGGGTCCTGCACCTCTTGGTTTCGCATCCATGAATAGCAATTCAAAGTCGTGGTCATCGTGACTGAGGTCGTGGAGTAACAGGAAGCGACAGAACAGGGACGCAGTTCCGGAGGATGGATGCCCCGAGAGATCCAGTGAAGACAGTCTTTGTGGGCAGAGGAAACTAGGATGAGAACTGTCCTCTGCTGCGGAGCGAGGTGTGTGACATGTTTGAAGGGCGGCAATTAGATCGGTTCTGACGCTGGGTGCACTCCCTATGATTCGCCATCCACGCGACGTGGAGCCCCGTGAACACATCAGATATGAGTTGGCCATGCTTCTCCGGGAAGAGTAGGGAAGGCTGTGATCCTGTGAATAGCCTCGATGATACGCCGACCAGAGGGTGGCCAGCAGGCGTGGGGCCATCAAGATAATCAATGTTCCTAGACTCGTGACCTGTTGCTAGAGAGCCTGGTAATCGGTTTCATGTATATAGAACTTGCTCACTTGACTATGCCGTGACGTGGTCCGGACAAAGAGGTCTGAAAAAGTAGAGGATGAGCTCAAGCCAGCCCGAGCGGGTCTACAAGAAAGTGGCGGAGCTGGCATGTATGATGCTATGCCTTTGCTATGCGGCACCTGGTATGCCTAGTTGATACGCGGGGCGTGAAACGTTCGCTGTCAGTATTGAATATTTTGAATGCCGGTGTGATGGCAGAGATGCCTTCTTCAAGAACCCCCAAGCCCACGCAAGAGTTCCGCAGGGGAAATTCGCAACCAAGTAGAAGTTTGCCAACTTGAAATTCGATGCTGCTATGTAGTATCCATGCAAACCAAGTTTGACCACGAAGTCCTTGTCAGCGCTTCAGCAGCGGGTAATATCGTATGTATCCCTGGAAAGCCGCTTCCAGCATGCTCACTCGTTTCCCACTTCCACCAGTTATCTATAGATCAGTGTGACTTCTGGCGTTCCCGCGGCGATGGATACCCCGTAGATTAAGTACCGCTAACACCCGATTGTCAGCATGTGCACCCTGGTCCCCCCAGCGTCCAAGCGTGCTCCCGCAGCCATTCACGCACTTTGACAACCACAGACTGCCATTATCCTTTGGACAACGATCCATTCGATTCGTGCAATACCAGAGCAGGCATGAGTGCTGTCATTCTCTCTCTCCTCATAACCATAGTCTTCTCGCTCTCTCCGGTCTGGGGCGTTCACCCATACATTCTTGACCCTGTCTCGAACGCGACGTGCCTACCCGAATATGCATGGATGAATACCGCGGACCAATGGCAACGAAATCCCTGTTTGACTGTTGCGTACGTGATCGCGGCATGCGCCGGGGATAGTAAGCTCTTCCATTTCCGTGATTTGCGCGAGACGCTTACTCCTTGCCTGATACTGGATAGCTTGGACACAACCCGCTCTACCTTCTGGGTACAAGTATGACTCGCCGAACGGTACGACGGCGACTCCTTGTTACTGGTACGATCCTCTCGAGCTCGAGTCTCGATGCTTGTTTACGGATTTGGTGTCAACAGCTCCTGGTCTTGTTATAACCTCATGATGGCTTGCACACTTTGTCAGAACCCGGCCTATACGAGCGATATCACAGCGTGAGTGCTCTCTGTGACTTATGCTACCGATCCGATGATCCTATTCCCAGCTGGCCCTCATTCTCCCAAAATTGTTCTTCGAGTTACACGAATCAGTGAGCATTCGCCAATGTCCTTCCGTACCATGTCTTGTATCTGACTCCACCAATCAGAATATTCCCACAGGGCTATGTTCTTCTGAACGATGCTTCAATACCTTACTGGGCTACCATCAACCGTATGAATCCCTGCATCTGTAATACTCGCATTCCTAACGTTGAATCTAGCGACGAACTGGTCGAGCGAGTTATTCAACATAGTAGAAGCGCAGAATTATGCCAACCAAAGTGAGCCCCTCTTCCCTTACCCGCCATCGAATCCTCTCTCATTCCCAAGCAGACCAGTCTGACTATTATCCCTCCAATTCGAGTTCAAGTTCAAGCTCGAGTGGCTCAGGAAACAGTGCCAACATTGGTGCCATTGTTGGCGGCACCGTGGGTGGCGCTGTCGGTCTCTTATTCATCCTTGTCGGGGGTTATGTTCTGTACAAGCATTACCGACGCCCACACAATGTCAACGACGTGGCTCTGATACCGCAAGAGGGCACCCATATGACAACTACTACGCATATGCGCTGGCCATCAGATCCGTCAACGGTCTTTGCGTCCGCGCCGCTGGACACACCCCCGCCCATGTCATACACGACTACGCAACCACATGGAGTGGGGATGGGGATGAGTGTACACTCGCCCCCCGTGTACTCATCTTTCCAAGCTGCCTCGCCTCCTGCTACAGACAGTGCATCATTCTTGACGACACCGTATACCTCGATACAGCGTACCCGCGCGGTTCCGATGGTCTAAATTCGTGAAACCTGGGAATATATGATGTGTCATGTTTTTCGGGATGCTTACTTTTCGGGTGCCACCCTCTATTTATATTCCGATAGTTTCTTCTGCGTCATGCTACGTGTCATCGGACCGAGCGTGTATATATGCACAAGTACAACTATATCCCGCTCCTTTTCTTTCCTTTATCCCCATATCGGCATCCTAGTAGTCGGGCCGGTTTCAGATTCCATGCTGTGAACGAGCGGAAGGGGTTCACCACCCGCGGCAAAACCCGCCAATGCGGCCTCGACTGTGAGTCGTTGTACCAAGTTTACGATTACAATCCCATGTAGCTACAACACCAAGTGATATATGACACGACCGAGTACATGCCGCTGTGAGAAGAACGACCACTGGCTGGATGTCATGCATTTTCGAGCAACCGCTTCGAGTCGTGCTACGTGCAGTACGGACACGTTGTGATCAAACGTTTCAACGGCCACGTCACTCGTGTCCTGCTCATGAGAGCGATGTACGCCAAAACATGCATCTCGCGGAAACCAAGTTGCGAGCTCGGTTCAAGTGAGGTTTATTTTGTCCGGCTTGAAGGTCAGGCTATTTTGTAGCCAGGAGTAGTAACACTGAACCGAAGTGCGATCGGGTGTTCACTGGCACTCCCCAGGCTGTTGAAACAGGATGCTCCTGACGCCATATATGATGCCGTATAAATAGGGGTAATAACTTGGGCAGTCGTCGATTCGTCAGTCAGCTAGTCGCATCAACCTCTTGACAGTCAGTTTAAACTACCCATTCATACTCCTGGATTCAATGGACGTGTGTTGCAGCAAGAACGATAGACTGTTCAAACCGTCGAAACATCAGTTTCGGAAGAACTCCGAGGCCGGAAAGGCCCGAACGGGAGCTCGGAGTGTGGCTACGGTGAGTCTATGACGCGATAAACGACATGCCGTAGTTACTTATTAGTAATCACACCCTCACGCCAGTCGCAAGAGAAGGTTACATAAAATGTGTCACGAGCGCACAGTTGGACCACGACCTGAGGCCTTCGCCAGTAGGTCTTTTTTCCCCCTTGATGTGGCATGGAGAACTCCCATAGATTAACCCATGTCCGATTCACAGGGACAATCCTGCGAATGCGGGGGGTCCGATAGTAGTCCCATTTGGTGTCTGGAAAATTGGTTGTTTGGTCCTACCCCTTGAAATCGTGACGAAGCCGCCCCCCCCATTGGAATGACCAAATTTCCGTCCTATCCGTGTTTACACGTCATGTTCTCATGCCAAATCATCCGAAATTGCGCCAGGTTTCAAAACCGACTCGTTGGACGGACATGCAGTTATGGTTATGGTTTTGGGCCACACGTTATGTGTGACTGCACAGTTGGCGTTCCTCGGAATTCAATTCCGCGGACGAACGGGATACATAATGGCAAGGTTTCACGAGGCGTACCTGTTGTGGTAATCATGACGAGCACATTGTGTCCGACGTTTGATCGAGGCAGCGAAGAAGTGGGAGGTCTTTCGACCTAAAAGGAAAAAGGTGAACATAAACCCGCGCAATAGGCGGCAATTGAGAGCACCGACTTATTAATAGTTGTCCAGCATCCGCATCGTGACAACAGGCCTCTCCATGTCTTTACGAGCTTTCGATAGTCTCTCCACCGTAAATTGGTTCCTCGGGCTTGTGGTGACGACTGTCGCCTTCTTGTACCACAGGCGTCAGGCAGCGCTGAACTTCAAGCATGGGATACCTCTCCCGCCTGGGCCTCCCGCAAAGTGGTTCTGGGACAACGCGTTACCCTCTGTAAAGTGAGATTGAATGTCTGCGTTGACAGCCCAATCAATCTGACTTCGACCCCCTAGTATCGCACGCACCCTTGCAGACTGGGTCGCAGAATATGGCCCCGTGATCACGTTACGCCAGGGCGGTAAAGTGATCATCATCATTGGACGTGTGGATGTAATGATTTCTGTTTTGTCTAACATGTTATGCGTGCTGATTGTGCGTCATGGCGCTGTCTCGGGTCTCTATTTGACGCTCTCGTTCTGTGATTGTCCATCTGGGCGAGGTAGGCTACGAACGAGATCATGGAGAAAAAGGGCTCCGTGCTCGTGGACCGTCCCCATTCGATTGCTGCTAGTGATCTCTTGTCCAAAGGTTTGCGATTCTTGCTCGTGGGCAGCGGCGAGCGGTTCCGTCGGTACAGGAAGGCTGTGCATACCCACCTGCAGCCCAAGGCGGCAATAGCCTATCAGGACTTGCAATTGGAAAATGCAAAGACTGTCATCATGGATATCCTAAACGATCCGAAGAATCACCGGGTACATGTGCAACGGTGAGTATATATTTGGTTAACGGGGAAAGGGAACTAACGGGAAACTTTTGCAGGTATGCTGCGTCGGTCATCCTGCGTCTGGCGTATGGCAAGTCGACTCCGACATCGAATGACGATCCGGAATTCGTCCGGATTCATCAAGCGATGAAAAACTTCCAGCATGCGATGCGTCCTGGAGCTTTTCTCGTGGATCGCATTCCCTTGTTGAGGTACGTTCCTGGATATGGACGTCAGTTGAAACAATATCACGACTTTGAGATGCAACTCTACAAAGACCAAATGGACCGTGTTCGGTTGGAAGTGGTAAGGTTCAATTTGCTGAGGGAAACCGGGGTACGGCTTAAATCAGGCATGTGACCGCTGCAGGAATCGGACAAGGGTGGCAATTCGTTCATGAGGATGCTTTTGGAACACATGGATGACCACCAGCTTTCGAGGGATGAGATGGCTTATCTTGCTGGAAACCTATTTGGCGCTGGGGCAGAAACAGTATGTCCTCTTCAGTTGACTACATCTGGGCCGAACCGACATGGTTTGTCACAAGAGTGCGGTTGGCATCACAACCATGATACTGGCTGCCGCTTGTTATCCAGAAACGCAGAGACGAGTTCAAGAAGAGCTGGATATGGTCGTTGGAGAGGATAGAAGCAAGTCTCAGTGCACTGATAGTCACGAATGTCTAATGATGTTGGATTAGTGCCTACCTGGGAAGATTCTGATTCGCTGCCTCAGGTTCACGCGTTTGTATTGGAAGCACTCCGTTGGAGACCTGTTACACCTATTGGTGAATGCTTTGAAGATAGGGGGATCACGAGATTGACTCTACTTTCCTGTAGGATTCGCGCACCGTGCCACCGAGGACATCATTTGGGTACGTTACTTATGATATCTTGATTAGAAGAGTTGAGTTGAATCTGGCGATATCATAGAGGGGTCAATGGATTCCTGCGGGTGCGACTGTCATTGGATGTCATTTGTGATTATACAGGTCGTCCATGGTGTGTGTTGAACCACTAAGTCGTGATTCTAGGGCGATATCTCAAGACCCTGTGGCGTTCCCCGAACCCGATAAATTTGATCCCCAGCGATGGATCGACGACGGCGGACGCCTCCGGAACGGCATGTGCTCATACGCATACGGTTTTGGCCGAAGGTGGGTTATATCCGTCGCCTTGGATTCCTGGTCAGGTCCTGACGGTGTCGTCGACAAGAGTATGCCCAGGACAATTTCTCGCGAACAGGTCGCTGTATATCAATCTTGCACTCTTGCTTTGGTCGTTCCGCATTGTGGAGCGACCTGATGCACCGATCGATCCAGATGCTTATTCGGATACCGTTGTCGCGCACGCGGCTCCTTTCGACGTGGAGTTCGTGCCTCGGATACGAGAGGGCCGGCTGAAGGAGATGATGTCCGAGTTATTGATCTGATAAAATTCCTTGGTCATTCGATACTCTCGCATGGGATTACGTCACATCCCCGGAGAGGACGTGTTTGAGGATTCCAGTTCTGTGCTTTGTACTTGTGCCTCTATTACCGTGTAAATGTCGAATCTCTTGTCGTGAGTACCACAGATAACATTCGTCAATGGCAGACTGGAACCTGCGAGAGACGACTTGCAAGACGACTCACCACAGAACCAGATTCGACGGTCGGCGAAGGAATGCGAGGACGGTATCCGGGCTCGTCCCAGACCTTTAAAAATGGGTGAGATTGGCATGAAACACCCAACTGCGATGTCGACTCGCCGTCATGTCTGTTATTTCTTCACAGAATATTTCTGTGATTTTTTAATTTTTTTTGCCAAGTCTTTTATTGGACTTGTCTGCGTGGGAGTTTTAATGACTAAAGTGGTTCTGTGCTGGGCTTCGCTCACGTCGCAGACGCGTCCGCTCATCATCGCGAAGGACGACGGCGACGACAGCCGCGTCGACGATCAGCGCCCGCGAACGGTTTTGTTCACCCAAACCACGACCAGCGACGATCCAACGTACACCCGCCACTATGGCAACGACGAACGGGAACGGCTCAGCGCCGCCCTTGACCAGCTCCACCTCCAACGGCGTGGCTCCCCATGACAGCCCTGTCGATCCACCCCCGCCGTTCGACGTCTCTCTTTTCCGCTCGTACCTCCTCTCACTTTTGCCTCCGGTGCTGGGCGCATTCCCGGAAGAACTCACGTCGCTTTTCGACGACGAATTCGAGGAGAAAGTATCAAGGTTTGCCGCAGAGGGCGGGGGCGTCATATATGTCGTCAAGGTCAGGGAGGAAACAGAGGGTGAGGTGAAAGCTTGGCTCTGGCCCGAACCGATCTAACGCAGAGCAGAGGATGCCCCTCCTAGATTCTACCATCAACTCACCCCTCAGCTCACCTATTCCCCTTCGAACGTCACCTCGCTAGCCCTCATCAAGCGCGGTCCAACCCTAGATCCGCTTACTCCTTTGGCTGCTCAACTACATATACTGAATTTGTTCGGCGGCGAGGAGACGCCATATGAGAGTCTGCATGCTGTGGTGAGTTGCGGTGTAAAGCCGTGGTTCGATGCGTTTGTCGGTGCGCGCGGCGCTGGCAAGGACGGCGACAGCAAAATGGGTAAGCAGGTATTGTTGGAGCAATCCATGCCCAACTCATGTATGTACAGGAATACCGATGACGAAAAAGAAGTTCGCGGAGCTCGAGTTATCCCTTCTGCATCTTCAACAAAACGTCGAAATACC